>OZ025698.1:0-73000 GCA_964019335.1 Diplonema japonicum
GGGTTTGCGGGTTTGCGGGTTTGCGGGTTTGCGGGTTTGCGGGTTTGCGGGTTTGCGGGTTTGCGGGTTTGCGGGTTTGCGGGTTTGCGGGTTTGCGGGTTTGCGGGTTTGCGGGTTTGCGGGTTTGCGGGTTTGCGGGTTTGCGGGTTTGCGGGTTTGCGGGTTTGCGGGTTTGCGGGTTTGCGGGTTTGCGGGTTTGCGGGTTTGCGGGTTTGCGGGTTTGCGGGTTTGCGGGTTTGCGGGTTTGCGGGTTTGCGGGTTTGCGGGTTTGCGGGTTTGCGGGTTTGCGGGTTTGCGGGTTTGCGGGTTTGCGGGTTTGCGGGTTTGCGGGTTTGCGGGTTTGCGGGTTTGCGGGTTTGCGGGTTTGCGGGTTTGCGGGTTTGCGGGTTTGCGGGTTTGCGGGTTTGCGGGTTTGCGGGTTTGCGGGTTTGCGGGTTTGCGGGTTTGCGGGTTTGCGGGTTTGCGGGTTTGCGGGTTTGCGGGTTTGCGGGTTTGCGGGTTTGCGGGTTTGCGGGTTTGCGGGTTTGCGGGTTTGCGGGTTTGCGGGTTTGCGGGTTTGCGGGTTTGCGGGTTTGCGGGTTTGCGGGTTTGCGGGTTTGCGGGTTTGCGGGTTTGCGGGTTTGCGGGTTTGCGGGTTCAGTGGCAAAGGCATCCTGTGTGTTGCAGCTGCTTACAACAGTCTCGAGATCCGAATCCACATGTTCCCATTTGTTCCGCACACATCCACAGCTGCCATGCTGCATAGGAGCAGCATCGCCTTGAGTACATGATGGTTGGTAAGCCTGAGTTGTTTGTGGTGGAAGCAATTGATAACAGTGTTTCAAACAACCGGAAGAAAAAAAAAACGATTCGTATCCGCTAAGTGACCCGGCCTTTGTCCATGGTGGCTTCTTGCAGGGAATTTAAAAAAAAACGATTTCTTTTCTAATATAGTTTCATTTTTATTTTTAAAACGGGGACTTGTGAAGCTTTTCTTTTTTCAAAAGAAAACAAAATCAAGAAAGGGGAGGGAAGCCCACTGACATGAAAATGAAAACAAGTCGACAAATGGAACTTGAACCCGAGAGCAAGGCGTGGGTCTCTTCTATTCCTTTTTTTTTTAAGGGGAAAGAGAGGGGAAGAAGAAGAAGAGGCAAATTCAAAAACGAACTATTCTAGTATAATTTGGGAAGGAGGGAGGAGGAAAGAGGGAAAAAGAAAAAGGGGAAAGGGGAAAGAAATGGAATGACATCAATTCCCATGCGAAAAGCACGGAGTCAGGTGGGAAAATAAAATCCAAAAACGAAGGGGAAAGAAGAAAAAACAAATACCAAAACAAACTAAAAGATCTTTTTTTTTTTAAAGAACAACAATAGTCAAAACGGAGAGGAAGGATGGTGACAGTAGTTTCGGTTCACATGCCCATCGTCGTGATCATAGAAAAACGGGGAGGGGAGGATTAGAATATCTTTCATATTCACGTTACATGATGGGGGGATGCTGTTATGCCACTGGCAGTAGTGGAAAAGAAGAAACAAAAAAAGAATTTATCTGATAGTTCGGAAATTTCTTCACTCCCTACCCCAGAGGTTCGAAGAAGTCTCCTGCCTGAACCTGGTGGGAATTGACAAACTGAGGGGAAAAAGCGGCCCCACTGGGAACTGAACCGGGCCTGGGTCGCTGCACTTTGGCTGTTTTTCATAATTTGACAGTTATTATTGACAGTTGATAGCTCATAATTTGGTTTTGGGGTTTTTGGCCCATTTTCTCGGCGGCTCAATTTCCGAACAATCAGATAAAATGACTTACTTTGCACCAAAATATGGCCATACCATTTACTCTCGAACCGCTTTTTTTTTTTTTTTTTTTTTTTTCTTCTAGACTTCGGGCCCTTCAGGCCCTCGGCCAAAAGAAACCACGATTCTCGGGTAAGTTATGGCCATAATTTGTTTCATCATCAAATAAATAGCTCTAGAGGAGTGAAGTTTTGACCTTTCTTTTTTGAAGGGGGGGTATTTCCAAGTGAATTACCACTCAAATGACGAAGATTGAAATACAAAATAAAGCGCCTTACTTGCCGCCAAATGAGCCATTATTTAACTCCCGCTACCGGGAATGAATAATGCACAAGAAAAAGAAAAACCTGTGTTTCGTGCGCAACTTCTTTTAATTTCACGAGCGAACCACTCGTGAAAAAAAAAAGAAGAAAAAAAAACATTCCTCGTAAAATCTGCTTTATTTAATAAATAGTTTAGTTTTTTTTTTAAACAATATATGGTCACCTCTCCGCTATTTGTCAATGCTTTTTTCGAAAAATGCAAAATAACGCTTTTAAATTTTCACAAAAATGGGGCAGCATGCAACCACAGGAAGTATGAAAGAACCGTGTAAATAGTCCCGAAAACTCCGTTAAAGGGCTTGCTTTTGAGTAAAAATACAATGTGGGGGGCTGAAACATAAAAATGAACCGAAATTTGGCTGTCACGAAAACGGGGAAAATGCAGCAAAATCCCGATTTATTCACCCAGAAACGCGCAGCATTTAACCATAGATCTCTTATTCAAAATTTTATTGACAATCTGCAGCCAAGAGGGGTCCCACTGGAAGGTGCTTTTGTCTCTTTACGATCTTCGGTGGGCACTAGTGAGCCAATGTGCGCTTTTTGGCCTGGTTTGGCCCTCCTGATTATCAGGCAATAAAATCAGATTTTCTACACAGCAACACCTCTAAGTGCTTCAGAGTGCTCTTTTGGCCCAGCAAACACCATGAGGTACTTGTGGGGTGCTGTTGGGACTCTTGCAGCGGCTTTTCGGCATCTTCTGCAAAGAGCCGAAGGAATTCGGTGGGAGAAACGGTGGTTTCAGCCGCCTCAGAACAGCCCTTCCTGGACAAGGATGTCGACCCGAAGGACATCGTCAAGTTCTTTTCCTTGGACAGCAGTGACACGCGTTTGTGTTACAGATCATGAGAGTCCCCTGCAAGGAAAACGCGTTCTGATGCATTGTCAGCAGGCATATCGCCTGCGCTATTGTGACCTGGTGCAAAATGAATCGATTCTGCATCAAAGCCGCAGAACAATTCGTGTTTCTCCCGGGAGTGATCAACGCATTGGGCTGCGTTACGCCCAAGGCACTTTTCATGAGTTCCACGTACAGTTCCTGGGCTCGGGTGCTGATGTAGTTGGCTACTCCACCTTCCTGAAGAAACAAGGTACCGGTTCTCGTGGCGTATGAACACAGTTTGCACAACTTCGACATGGAATTAAAGGGAAAAGTAGTGTAAATCATGCTTAATTTTCGCTGGGTTTAAAGAAAGTAAAAAAAATGACAGCACCTAGCCATGATTTTCTCTAGACTCGGTCATGACACAGAGATTTTTTTTTTTTTTCTCCTCTCCTTTTTTTTTTCTCTTTTACCTCGGACCAAAAGCCTCTCAGCACACTGTTACAAATCCTGAGTTCAAGTACTGCATGCAGCCACTACTCCCTGCCCCCCTTTTTCCTTTTTGTTCTTACCAGAAACTGAGGAGCACGTTAAGGTGAGTGGCAAAAAAAAAAAAAAAAAAAAAAAAAAAAATGTAAAATATCCATCTATCTTTTGTTTAACAATGTTTTTAGTAGTAAGGAGGAGAGAGAATAGAAGGGCTAATAATAGTAAAGTACTCTTCAAAAGTAAAATATTTACGACGGGTTGTGCACGGGGGGGGTAGATTCAGCATCTCGGGGCAAAAAAAGCAGCATCAGGACCCCTCAGATGTCTCAGACCGAGAGAAGTGCCTCTTTGCGGGTGGAATATCGGCCTCGAGATCGTCAAGAGGCCTTTTTGGGGTGACGGAAGAGTGGTACGAAAAAAGCACTTATTAGGACAGAGGTGGCAGTTACAGGTGTAGCATTTGTTGATTGTGCGTTTTGTGCATCTTTTCAATCTGCAGACCCTGGTGCCCCTTTGAGTGGCTGGTGGTCGCCAGATTTCTATGCACCACGGGACAGCTTCATTTTCTCCCCACCAGCCCATTTTATGGTCTCTATGGGTACCAACTCCTTTGCCCATGAAGGTTGGACCCCGTCCGTGGCTGTACTTTTGCGGTTTTTGGGCGCAGTCACACCCGTCAATTTTGCGTTTTTAGCCTATCTACTTGGATTTGGGACCCACTTGGTGGTGGATAACAAGGTTAAGTTATGCAGCGCAGCTGTCTACTTGATTACAGGGGGCGCACCTCGACCGAGCAGTAGCTTCTTCTGCGTTCCGCGCTGTGTCCTTAATGCGTGCGGTGTGCAACTCAATCCTAGAAAAACAAAAACTGATGTACTTCTTGCCATTTCTTCTTTCCATATTATCCCCACCACCAACCCGCAAAAAAAAAAAAAGAAGCAGAGAGGAACAATAATCTTAACCTTCGTCTCTTTTCTTCTTTTCTTTTGACGAGGAGGGCTTTTTTTTCCTTCTTCTTTTTTCTTTCTTCTTCTTCTTTTCCCCTACTTCATTTTCATCGGTAAAAAACTTCATAGGTCGAGCTTTTTTTTTTTTTTTTTCCCTTTTTATATAACTCCAGTCAGATTTTCAAGGGTGGGAGTGAATATAATATTTCACATTATTTCACGCTTCACTTTATTTTCACGGCAGATTTCAGGCTTGTTTTAGAAAACAAGGGCAGAAATGAAAATTACTTTATGAGTGAAATATAAAGTACTTCACGCTTGCCCTATTTTCACTGCACAGCAAGGGGTCGGGGGCGCAAACACGGAAAAGGAATCACCTAAGGGGTACCACACAGGCCCCTTGTTTTGGAAACCCCGGTTCGAATCTGGGAATCTCACTTTTTACGTCACTCAAGGATCTGGTCGCCTCCCTCAACAGAAGGGGAGAGAGGTGGGCTTGGCAAGCCAGCAGCGGTGACAGCTGCTAGTGGGGCAACCTCAGCAACCAGGCAGCAGCCCCACAGGTCCAGACCGAGGTCCTGTCAGCACCCATGGACGCACAGCCCGCACCACACAGGATATGCCTTGACAATCAATATCAACCATAAGCACCCCCAGTAAAATTTGTAACTTGTAACTTGTAACCGTAATACCCCACCCTTTCAAATCTGACTGACGTTAAATAAAACAACGGATTTAGTTAAAATAGATCCGATTTTCACTTGTGGTGGCATGTTTAACTCGTTGATGTTACTTCACTCGCTTCGCTCGTGAAGTCATATACCCACTCGTTAAACCACTGCCACCACGCGTGAAAATCATACGATCTTATTTTCACTAAATAAATAGTTCTTTTTTTTTTTTAATTTTTTTTTTACCAGTTTCAAACGAAGAAGGGGACGGTAGGAAAGGAAGAAAGATGATAGGAAACGAAGTGTTAGCAATGGCCCACCGCGGTGGCATGCCAACCTTATGGTGCTCCTCCTTCTGGGGGTCGAGAAAAGATGGCAAAAGAAACACAAAATTAAAAAGGGAGGGAAGCCCACTGACATGAAAATGAAAACAAGTCCACAAATGGAACTTGAACCCGAGAGCAAGGCGTGGGTTTCTTGTACTCATTTTTTCTTTTAAAGGGGGAAGAGAGGGGAAGAAGAAGAAGAGGCAAATTCAAAAACGAACTACTCAAGGGAGGAAAGAGTGGGGTGGGAGAGTACAATTTGGGAAGGAGGGAGGAGGAAAGAGGGGAAAAAGAAAAAGGGGGAAATGGAAAGAAATGGAATGACATCAATGTCCATGCGAAAAAAGCATAGAGTCAGGGGAAAAGAGAAAAACTAAAATCGAAGGACCAAAACATAATAGAAGATTTTTTTTTTTTTCTTTTTTTTTTTTTTTTTTTTTTTTTTATAAGAAAAACAATAGTCAAAACAGAGAGGAAGGATGGTGACAGTAGTTTCGGTTCACATGCCCATCGTCGTGATCATAGAAAAACGGGGAGGGGAGGGGGGATTAGAATATCTTTCATTTTCACGATGATGCGGGAATATGCTGTTATGCCATTGGCAGAAAAGAAAAGAAAAAAAGAAAGAAAAGAAGAATGTATCTGATAGTTCGGAAATTTCTTCCCAACCCCCCCTATAACCTGATTGCCCTCCCCTCTCATAATTTGATAATCCGAGCTATAAATTGATTGGTAAGAATGCTCATGGCAGGGTTCGAACTCGCGATCCCCGAGTTTTTTCCGTCAACGTAACATCCCTGAAGAACACTCTCCATATCGTCAAGACAATGAAGTCGAACGTCCAATTATTACAAGAAACCGCATTGACGCTGGGAGGACAGACAGAAATCGCAGCGTTAATAATGTCAGACAATGATATGAAAGAAAAACGGATGTTATTCGGAGTGCCACAACCAGGAATGGTGCTAGACGGTGTCGAGAGCAAGATGATAGGGAGGAGGGGTGGACTGGCTACGATTGCAAGACAACCAACAACGTGCGTCACAACGCACATTGACGGTCTCGGGATCGGACAAGATGACAGAGTACAACACCTCAAAATCGCGGTAGGCGCAACCCGATGGTTACACATTTTCAACCTGTATTGTGAAGTGAGGAAGAACTCGTGCGGAAAGCGGCTGAGAGAGGCACTTCTGGACGGGATACTGAACAAGGCAAGGGCTCTCCTTGGGGACGTTCCAATCATCGTAGCGGGTGATTTCAACACCACGGTAGCCGAGTCGCCAGTGCTGAAGACCGCCCTCCAGAGCCACTGGATCGATGCAGCAGCAATGCAAGCACGAAAGGAGGGGCTGGAGGCACCACCGTCGTACATAACCAGTACAGCATCAACGAGACCCGACTATATCCTTCTCAATAGTGCCGCTGCGACCACCCTGAAAGAATGCAGAACGGAAGATATTGGTGTTCCGTCACACAGAGCGGTAACAGTCACCCTGGAAATGGAGCCACTAAGACAATTGGTAAGAATATATCAAGTACCACAGATCCTCACACAAAGAGACACGGCGAATGCGGAAGAGGAAGGGAGCGACATCTTCGGGAAATACAAGCTTGACCGCTTATCGTCATGCACAGCCAGTGAGATCGATGCTTGTTACACGAGGCTATCAGAAGCTGTGGAGCAGTTTTATCATGCAAGCAAAGCGCAGATGGGGAGAGGTTGCGTGCGTGAACCGAAGCTAAGAGAGTTGATAGCGCCATCGACCAGTGGAGGATGCGGTGCAGCGACTTGGAAGGAGCACAAACACCCATTACTTAAAGGAAAGATAAATAGCTTCCTCTCGCGCCTTGGAGACTACGAAGGGATGCTCCCGTATGATGTACGAAACCAATTAAGGAAAGTGGAAAAGTACGCGGTAGGGATAGGCGTGCATCCAAAGAGAAGCAACATGGAGCAGTGGACATGCGTCGGGGACATAACCAAAGAACTCATGGTGATGAGGGAGGAGGCCCACAAGACGTACGCCAAAGAACTGCAACGAATAAAGTCTAAACGCGCGAAGGCAGAAGAGGCCAGAATTTTATCATCTTTCGGAAGAGAGAGGAAGAGGATCACTGCATTTCTGAAGTCTGGTGACGCTACTGACATGATGAAGGCGAAGACAACCGAACAAATTAACAACGGAAAAACCATGACAGCGAGCAACGAGCAGATGTTGGAGGCACTGCGAAGCAAGTGGGATAGCATATTCTGCATGTACAGGGGAAAGCAACAACCAAGATATAGCAGTTCAAGGAGAAGTACAAGGACTACATCAACAACTACGAGATGGAATGCTCCGAGATAACGTGTGCTGATCTACGCGAAGTGCTGAAGAAAACCAAAGGCAAACACTCATGTGGGGTCGATGGGTGGAGATTCGCCGAAATTGAGGCACTACCTGACACTCTGCTCAAAGGGTTTGCAAACCTCCTCAACGCCATTGAAAGGACGGGTATATGGCCAGAACCGGTGCTCACCGCCTTAGTAACCATGCTGCCGAAATCGGGAACGGGGGAGCCCCTGGACCACAGACCGATCACAGTCACGAGTGTCGTGTATAGATTGTGGGCATGCGTGAGGCTGAAGGGAGTGCTCCTATGGCAGGAAGAATGGATAAGGGATAGCCAGCACGGGTTTCGACCTGGACATGGCTGTGATGATGTGCTCGCTGAGCTGTCGACGAGGGCTGAAGCAGCGATACTAGGAGGAGCACAATTACATGGAGTCGCTGTTGATTTCCAGAAATGTTTTGATACAGTGCCACAGGAGCTATCCCTGAGGCTGGTTGAGGAACTAGGACTACATCCTTGCATAGCGAGACCACTGCGATATGTCTACGCCAACCTGTCACGGAGACTAAAACTTCCTAATGGAGTCGGAGACCCCTTTGAGGTGACGAATGGCATCCTACAAGGGTGCCCCCTGTCAGCGGTCCTCATCAACGCCCTCTTGTCGGTGCTCGTAGCAGACATGGAGGAGAGCACCGATGCCATCGTAACCTCGTACGCCGGCGACCTCACTGCGATGTCCAAGGAAGGGGAGAAGCCGATACAAGAGGCGATGAACGTTGCAAAGATGTTCTGCATGATCACCGGGATGATCATAAGCAAACCGAAGACGTTGACATTCTCGACGAAGAAGGGATACGTGTCCAAAGTGAAAGATGGTGAGTTCACTTATGCATCGACGAAGGCTGTGAAAGCACTCGGAGTTACAATTTATGTAACAAGAGCACGTCAAGCGGGCCACAAAAGGGTCTCAGACGCGATAGAAGCAGCAAGACGGCTAGGAGCGACACAACTGCCGTTCGTGAAAAAATCGTTGATAGTGGCACAAAACATCATCCCGGCGGCCCTATATGGTGTTTTGTACGAGCCACCAACGAGGCAACGCCTTGAAGACCTCAGGATAGCAGTGACAGATGCACTTTGGGGACCCAAGTACGCGACTCGTTCATCACCGACCCTACTAAACGTGGTACTCCCTGGCCATACACATGATCCAGCGGGGAGGTGGCTGGAACCTACACAGCATACCTGGAGCATATCTACTGGAAGTGCAAAGAGTATGAATCTGTACGGAAAGAAGCGATGTACACCACGGTAATGAATTTTCCGAAGGAAGATATGCCTCAATGTCTAAGACTTCATGGAATCATACCGAAAAACTGCAAAGTACCACAGCCGGAAATTGTGCAGAAACTGCTAGTCAACATGATAACTCTTGCGGACGCAACCAAGATGATAGCAGAAAAGAATGAGAAAAGGGTACATGTATGGAGACGCCCTGCGCTATGGAGCAAGTACACAGTACCTGAAATGAGGTGGTTCCGAAAGCACTTGAAGATGAACTTCATAGGAGCACAGATTGTGCCGGAAGTAGTTAAGTGGCTTTCGAAATTAGAATGGAATAAGCAGGGGTCGGTGACTAGACTAGAGCTAGTGATAGATTTCGAGCTGACGAGTGGGGTGTACGTTTTGGGCAGGCAAGACGACATCACCAAGAGGGCCAACCGATTGGCAAAAATAATTGAAAGACTGATGGGCGCAGCCGAGGCACGCACCAAAGCCGTTCATGCCCAAGGAAATAACTGAATCCGTGGCATTACGATCGATAGGTGCACCCAAGAGACTGAAGGGGTACACCGGAAGGCCGAAATTCGCATCCAGCAGAACGTGCGAAATTCTGGAAAGACAATGCGCAGTACCGACTGCACAGAGAAAAGAGTGGTCCGACCCCTTCGTGCCCGACTACAGAGCACAACAACCTACCAGAACGCAGTCCACCCTTCCCGCAGCCATGCATCCTTCAGCACAGAAGGGTAGCAACATCCGCTAGCGCGGTTAAGAAGTTGCTCGTACGCCAGGCGGTTTATGAAGCAACCAAAGTCATTCTTCTTTTTTTTTTTGAAATCATTCGGGCAGTTTTAGGGGAAAATGCGACCCGGAAGGTTCGAGAATGGGACCGAGTCAAGCTTCTTTGGAATCTTGCTGAAGAAGTCTCCTGCCTGAACCGGTGGGAATTGACAAACTGAGGGGAAAAAGCGGCCCCACTGGGAACTGAACCGGGCCTGGGTCACTGCACTTTGGCTGTTTTTCATAATTTGACAGCTATTATTGGCAGTTGATAGCTCATAATTTGGTTTTGGGGTTTTTGGCCCACTTTCTCGGTCCATCGGAGTGGCTCAATTTCCGAACAATCAGATAAAATGACTTACTTTGCACCAAAATATGGCCATACCATTTACTCTCGAACCGTTTTTTTTTTTTTTTTTTTTTTCTAGACTTCGGACCTTCCAGGCCCTCAGCCAAAAAAAACCACGATTCTCGGGTAAATTGTGGCCATAATTTGTTTCAAATAAATAGCTATAAAGGAGTGAGAAGTTTTGACCTTTCTTTTTTGAAGGGGGGTATTTCCAAGTGAATTGCCCCAGGCTGGCCGTGTTGGTGAGAAAACAAAAAGGGAACAACGAAGTTTAGTCTTTTATTTCATTTTTTCTTATTTTTTTTTTAATTTTTCCTCACTGTAGTGGGGGGGGGGGGGGGGGGGGGGGGGGGAATCCCCCCATCACAGTATTATTCAAATATTCTTTCAGTTTCTCTGATAAATTCAGGTAAAAAAATAAGTAAAATAAAATAAAAAACCATGCATTCTTTTTTTTCTTTTGTTTTTGCGGGAACTAATCAAACTTTGAAAGGAATTGTTATTGCTAAAAAATAGTAGAGGCAGCTTGTCCGCTCATCCCTTCTGTAAGTTCAAACGGCGTGCACAAACAAGATTTAGCACAAGAAAAAGAAAAACCTGTGTTTCGTGCGCAATTTCTTCTTTTTCTTTTTCCCCCCCTTCCTTTTTAACTCTACAGAAAAAGAAGAGGGGAGAGAAAGAAAAGAAGAAGAAAAAGGTCAGCTTGTAACGCAGATTGTTGCACGACCATTCCTTTTAGATAACTAAAACAACAACAAAGTGTTTCTATTTTTTTTTTGTCGTAAAAGTATCGTGAACCTGCAACAAAGCCAACTCAACGCAGACTTCGGTGATTGCTAAAATAGGTGGGGGAGTTGAAAAAAAGTTTACTTAAATATAAAACATGATGATATAAAACGTTTTTTTCTTTTTTTAACCATTAAACCCACATGTCATATATATATGACATTAAAAAAAAAAGAAGAATGACTTTGGTTGCTTCATAAACCGCCTGGCGTACGAGCAACTTCTTAACCGCGCTAGCGGATATTGCTACCCTTCTGTGCTGAAGGATGCATGGCTGCGGGAAGGGTGGACTGCGTTCTGGTAGGTTGTTGTGCTCTGTAGTCAGGCACGAAGGGGTCGGACCACTCTTTTCTCTGTGCAGTCGGTTCTGCGCATTGTCTTTCCAGAATTTCGCGCGTTCTGCTGGATGCGAATTTCGGCCTTCCGGTGTACCCCTTCAATCGCTTGGATCGATCGCAATGCCACGGATTCTGTTATTTCCTTGGGCATGAATGGCTTTGGTGCGTGTGCCTCGGCTGCGCCCATCAGCTTTTCTATTATTTTTGCCAATCGGTTGGCCCTCTTGGTGATGTCGTCTTGTCTGCCTAAAACGTACACCCCACTCGTTAGCTCGAAAAAAGAAAAAATATATAGGCCTTTTGGTCAAATTATGACCTTTCTTTCACTTTTCTGACGCCATTGCACGATTTCTTCCACTTTGTTTGGCTAAATGCTGCCCTTTTTCAGCATTATTTTAAGAATTTGAGAGGTCGAAAATCCGGGAAAAAATGATTTGAGAATGAAGAATACTCGACTGGAGCAGAGGGCTGGTCGTGAGTGATGAAGAATGCAAAGAAATGTCAGAAAATGGTAGTTCTGAGTCTAGTAGTACTTGGGGGGAGGAAAGTGTGGAAGAATTGGAGGAAATGGGGTGGAAAGAGGCAGTGTAATCGAACCAGCAGACGACCCAACAGGGAAGAGCCCTCTCCAGCTTTTTTATTCGTTTTTTACACCATCTCCGATGCCTGACAGCATTCACAAACAACCACCTGGAGCGCCGCAAAATCGACAAAAGAGTCACGGAAGCTGAAATCCGAGCGTTTCTGGGCCTATGGGTGTTAATGGACCTCACCATCCGTCCCAACTTCCGTGACTACTGGAAAACCGATCCTGACTCCATTATGCATACTCAGGGGTTTGCACGCGTCATGTCCGGAAACCGGTTTGAGCTGTTCTTTGGAAACATATATCTGTGCAAGGACCCATCCTGGGACCCTGATCGAGATGAGATCAGCTCGGCATGACAAACTCTACAAGGCCCGCTGGCTGGTTGAAGCTGTGATGCAGCGTTGGGGAAAGGCCTCCCGGACTATCAAGGAACGGGGACAGGTGATGAAAAGGGGAGAGTTCCGTGTGTTCCAACGAAACAGGCCCGGCATGCACTTTTTTTTCGTGGCGGGGCGGAAAGCTTGTCCTGAGCACACCCCCTTTCAAGCCAAAGATGACCGCCACTTCTTCATTCAACTGCTGGGTACTTGCGAAGAGCGTCAATTCCCCCATCAAGTTCAATGAACTGGAAGAATGCATCGCACACGGCCTCTGTAAATGCATGGGCAAAGAACCTGCACCATCGAGACCACAAGACTCGAAGGATGTAACGTTTGACCGCATCAAAGAGCATTTTCCTGCAAAGATTAGCATAATAGGTGCGTAGTCCATCATTGCATGGGTCCCAGAAGGTCCTCTGGCTATGAATGTTCTACCTGTGGCAAGTGCCTCTATTCCACACCTTGCTTTTGGCTTTACCACCTAACGAAGACATCACCGAGGATGATCTTCAGGAGCCCGAAACACCGACAAGTACCAGAAACTCACTGATGGACCCCCGGACCCCCTCCACTGGCCAGAGAGGTGTGAAACGCAAGCTAAATCTGGGCTAGAATAGTGTTACAAGGGGCTTTTAGTGCATTTTATTATTATTTATTTTGCACTTTTTTCTACTCCTCTTCCCCCCCTTACCAAAAAGGGTGTTGGGTCAAAAATCATAAGTTCAAAAGCCAGTTCAGGGGAACCCTGATACGTGAATGTCTCCAGAGGTCATTTCTCCATAAAAAGAACACTTTGTATGGTTAAATGCTGCCATTTTTTGAATTTTTTAGAATCGCCTCAAAAATGGGCTTTTTCGGTTTTTTGCCTGTGGGCTTAATGGTTAAAAAAAAAAAAGACAATGTGAAATATCCATCTATCTTTTGTTTAACAATGTTTTTAGTAGTAAGGAGGAGAGAGAATAGAAAGGCTAATAATAGTAAAGTACTCTTCAAAAGTAAAATATTTACTTTTAAAAAAAAAGAAGAAGAAGAAGAGGAAGGGAGGAACAATAATCTTAACCCTCGTCTCTTTTCTTTTTGTTTTGACGAGGAGGGCTTTTTTTCATTCTTCTTCTTTTTTCTTTTTTCTTTTTTCTTATTCTTCTTCTTCTTCTTCTTTTCCCCTGCTTTTTTTTCATCGGTGAAAAAACTTCATAGGTCGAGATTTCTTTTTTGCTTTTTTTTACCAGTTTCAAATGAAGAAGGGGACGGTAGGGAAAGGAATAGGAAAGGAAGAAGAAGAAGAAGAAGAAGAAGAAGAAGAAGAAGAAGAAGAAGAAGAAGAAGAAGAAGAAGAAGAAGAAGAAGAAGAAGAAGAAGAAGAAGAAGAAGAAGAAGAAGAAGAAGAAGAAGAAAAAAAGGAAAAAAGGAAAAAAGGGGGAAAAAAAAAAAGAAGAAGAAAAAAAAAGAGACATTTAAGGGTGGCAGGGATGTCTGAAAAAAGGGGTATCCAGGGTGAGTGCAAAAGGGGATGATGTGCTATTGATGTTGTACTCTCGAGAAGAGCCGATCCAGTTGACACCATAAAACAATGCCATAGGGAACGGAACACCATTTTGAAAAGAAAAAGAGAGAAAAGTTAGTCACCTTGTGAACTGACAAGATCGTTAACTTCATCCACAGAGGCCTTCGAAATCACGACCACACAACCAGCAATTCCATAGCGTTGTACACAGTACCACATGGAGGAGTGTTCACTGCAGGAGCAACACCTCGCTCAAAACCCTAGAAAGGTAAGTTCTCATTCTCATCTGCATGACTGCGGGAATTCCTGACATACAACCACAGGAAAGCACTCAGACCCATCAGCACCGTGCTCAAAGCACCGAAGAAAGCGAGATAGAACCACCACCGCGTTCCTTCACCCAGATCCTCAGGCTGCGGAGTGCTCTCAAGAGGCACTGCGTCAGGAGTCGCCACATCTGTTGGTGCATCCAGCGGCACGTCTCCTTCCAGTTTTGAGGGTGAGGGTGTGAGCGGTGCTGGTGTTGGTGGCGAGAGTGTGTCACTACTTAAAGGTGAAGGTGTCGGTGGTGCCGGTGTTGTTGGCTCTTCTGTCACTCCTGTAGGCAACGCTGTCGGCGCAGTCGTAGGTGGTGAAGATGTTTCTGGACTCAGTGTCGGAGGACTAGGTGTTGGTGGTTTCGGAGGAGATAATGTGGGTGGAATTGGAGTCAGTGGTGCAGGTGTTGCCGGGGACTGAGTAGGTGGACTCGGTGTAGCTGGACTTGGTGTGGGTGGTGAAGATGTCAGTGGTGACTGTGTAGGCGGACTTGGGGTCGGTGGTGCTGCAGTAGGTGGACTTGGAGTAGGTGGTGCTTCAGTAGGTGGACTAGGGGTCGGTGGTGCTGCAGTTGGTGGACTTGGAGTTGGTGGTGCTGCAGTAGGTGGTGATGGTGTCGGTGGACTTGGAGTAGGTGGTGCTGCAGTAGGTGGACTTGGAGTAGGTGGTGATGGTGTCGGTGGACTTGGGGTCGGTGGTGCTGCAGTAGGTGGACTTGGAGTCGGTGGTGCTGCAGTAGGTGGTGATGGTGTCGGTGGATTTGGAGTAGGTTGTGATGGTGTCGGTGGACTTGGGGTCGGTGGTGCTTCAGTAGGTGGACTTGGAGTAGGTGGTGCTTCAGTAGGTGGACTTGGAGTCGGTGGTGCTGCAGTAGGTGGTGATGGTGTCAGTGGACTTGGGGTCGGTGGTGCTTCAGTAGGTGGACTTGGAGTAGGTGGTGTTGCAGTAGGTGGACTTGGAGTCGGTGGTGCTGCAGTAGGTGGTGATGGTGTCGGTGGACTTGGGGTCGGTGGTGCTTCAGTAGGTGGACTTGGAGTAGGTGGTGCTTCAGTAGGTGGACTGGGAGTCCGTGGTGCTGCAGTAGGTGGACTTGGAGTAGGTGGTGCTGCAGTAGGTGGTGATGGTGTCGGTGGACTTGGGGTCGGTGGTGCTTCAGTAGGTGGACTTGGAGTCGGTGGTGCTGCAGTAGGTGGTGATGGTGTCGGTGGACTTGGAGTAGGTGGTGCTTCAGTAGGTGTACTTGGAGTCGGTGGTGCTTCAGTAGGTGGACTTGGAGTAGGTGGTGATGGTGTCGGTGGACTTGGGGTCGGTGGTGCTTCAGTAGGTGGACTTGGAGTCGGTGGTGCTGCAGTAGGTGGACTTGGAGTAGGTGGTGCTGCAGTAGGTGGTGATGGTGTCGGTGGACTTGGAGTCGGTGGTGCTGCAGTAGGTGGTGATGGTGTCGGTGGACTTGGAGTAGGTGGTGCTGCAGTAGGTGGTGATGGTGTCGGTGGACTTGGAGTAGGTGGTGCTGCAGTAGGTGGTGATGGTGTCGGTGGACTTGGGGTCGGTGGTGCTTCAGTAGGTGGACTGGGAGTCCGTGGTGCTGCAGTAGGTGGACTTGGAGTAGGTGGTGTGGCAGTAGGTGGTGATGGTGTCGGTGGACTTGGGGTCGGTGGTGCTTCAGTAGGTGGACTTGGAGTCGGTGGTGCTGCAGTAGGTGGTGATGGTGTCGGTGGACTTGGAGTAGGTGGTGCTGCAGTAGGTGGACTTGGAGTAGGTGGTGATGGTGTCGGTGGACTTGGGGTCGGTGGTGCTTCAGTAGGTGGACTTGGAGTAGGTGGTGCTTCAGTAGGTGGACTTGGGGTCGGTGGTGCTGCAGTAGGTGGTGATGGTGTCGGTGGACTTTTAGTCGGTGGTGCTGCAGTAGGTGGACTTGGAGTAGGTGGTGCTGCAGTAGGTGGTGATGGTGTCGGTGGACTTGGAGTCGGTGGTGCTGCAGTAGGTGGACTTGGGGTCGGTGGTGCTGCAGTAGGTGGTGATGGTGTCGGTGGACTTGGAGTCGGTGGTGCTTCAGTAGGTGGACTTGGGGTCGGTGGTGCTGCAGTAGGTGGAATTGGAGTAGGTGGTGATGGTGTCGGTGGACTTGGAGTAGGTGGTGCTTCAGTAGGTGTACTTGGAGTCGGTGGTGCTTCAGTAGGTGGACTTGGAGTAGGTGGTGATGGTGTCGGTGGACTTGGGGTCGGTGGTGCTTCAGTAGGTGGACTTGGAGTCGGTGGTGCTGCAGTAGGTGGACTTGGAGTAGGTGGTGCTGCAGTAGGTGGTGATGGTGTCGGTGGACTTGGAGTCGGTGGTGCTGCAGTAGGTGGTGATGGTGTCGGTGGACTTGGAGTAGGTGGTGCTGCAGTAGGTGGTGATGGTGTCGGTGGACTTGGAGTAGGTGGTGATGGTGTCGGTGGACTTGGAGTCGGTGGTGCTGCAGTAGGTGGACTTCGAGTAGGTGGTGCTGCAGTAGGTGGTGATGGTGTCGGTGGACTTGGAGTAGGTGGTGCTTCAGTAGGTGGACTTGGGGTCGGTGGTGCTGCAGTAGGTGGTGATGGTGTCGGTGGACTTTTAGTCGGTGGTGCTGCAGTAGGTGGACTTGGAGTAGGTGGTGCTGCAGTAGGTGGTGATGGTGTCGGTGGACTTGGAGTCGGTGGTGCTGCAGTAGGTGGTGATGGTGTCGGTGGACTTGGAGTCGGTGGTGCTTCAGTAGGTGGACTTGGGGTCGGTGGTGCTGCAGTAGGTGGAATTGGAGTAGGTGGTGATGGTGTCGGTGGACTTGGGGTCGGTGGTGCTGCAGTAGGTGGACTTGGAGTAGGTGGTGCTGCAGTAGGTGGTGATGGTGTCGGTGGACTTGGAGTCGGTGGTGCTGCAGTAGGTGGTGATGGTGTCGGTGGACTTGGAGTCGGTGGTGCTGCAGTAGGTGGTGATGGTGTCGGTGGACTTGGAGTCGGTGGTGCTTCAGTAGGTGGACTTGGGGTCGGTGGTGCTGCAGTAGGTGGAATTGGAGTAGGTGGTGATGGTGTCGGTGGACTTGGGGTCGGTGGTGCTTCAGTAGGTGGACTTGGAGTCGGTGGTGCTGCAGTAGGTGGACTTGGAGTAGGTGGTGCTGCAGTAGGTGGTGATGGTGTCGGTGGACTTGGAGTAGGTGGTGCTTCAGTAGGTGGACTTGGGGTCGGTGGTGCTGCAGTAGGTGGTGATGGTGTCGGTGGACTTGGAGTCGGTGGTGCTGCAGTAGGTGGACTTGGAGTAGGTGCTGCAGTAGGTGGTGATGGTGTCGGTGGACTTGGGGTCGGTGGTGCTTCAGTAGGTGGACTTGGAGTAGGTGGTGATGGTGTCGGTGGACTTGGAGTCGGTGGTGCTGCAGTAGGTGGACTTGGAGTAGGTGGTGCTGCAGTAGGTGGACTTGGGGTCGGTGGTGCTGCAGTAGGTGGACTTGGAGTCGGTGGTGCTGCAGTAGGTGGTGATGGTGTCGGTGGACTTAGAGTAGGTGGTGCTTCAGTAGGTGGACTTGGGGTCGGTGGTGCTTCAGTAGGTGGACTTGGGGTCGGTGGTGCTGCAGTAGGTGGAATTGGAGTAGGTGGTGATGGTGTCGGTGGACTTGGGGTCGGTGGTGCTTCAGTAGGTGGACTTGGAGTCGGTGGTGCTGCAGTAGGTGGACTTGGAGTAGGTGGTGCTGCAGTAGGTGGACTTGGGGTCGGTGGTGCTGCAGTAGGTGGACTTGGAGTCGGTGGTGCTGCAGTAGGTGGTGATGGTGTCGGTGGACTTAGAGTAGGTGGTGCTTCAGTAGGTGGACTTGGGGTCGGTGGTGCTTCAGTAGGTGGACTTGGGGTCGGTGGTGCTGCAGTAGGTGGACTTGGAGTAGGTGGTGATGGTGTCGGTGGACTTGGGGTCGGTGGTGCTTCAGTAGGTGGACTTGGAGTAGGTGGTGCTGCAGTAGGTGGTGATGGTGTCGGTGGACTTGGAGTCGGTGGTGCTGCAGTAGGTGGATTTGGAGTAGGTGGTGCTGCAGTAGGTGGTGATGGTGTCGGTGGACTTGGGGTCGGTGGTGCTGCAGTAGGTGGACTTGGAGTAGGTGGTGCTTCAGTAGGTGGACTTGGGGTCGGTGGTGCTGCAGTAGGTGGACTTGGAGTCGGTGGTGCTGCAGTAGGTGGTGATGGTGTCGGTGGACTTGGGGTCGGTGGTGCTTCAGTAGGTGGACTTGGAGTCGGTGGTGCTGCAGTAGGTGGTGATGGTGTCGGTGGACTTGGAGTAGGTGGTGCTTCAGTAGGTGGACTTGGGGTCGGTGGTGCTGCAGTAGGTGGTGATGGTGTCGGTGGACTTGGGGTCGGTGGTGCTTCAGTAGGTGGACTTGGAGTCGGTGGTGCTGCAGTAGGTGGTGATGGTGTCGGTGGACTTGGAGTCGGTGGTGCTGCAGTAGGTGGATTTGGAGTAGGTGGTGCTGCAGTAGGTGGTGATGGTGTCGGTGGACTTGGGGTCGGTGGTGCTGCAGTAGGTGGACTTGGAGTAGGTGGTGATGGTGTCGGTGGACTTGGGGTCGGTGGTGCTTCAGTAGGTGGACTTGGAGTAGGTGGTGCTGCAGTAGGTGGTGATGGTGTCGGTGGACTTGGAGTAGGTGGACTTGGAGTAGGTGGTGCTGCAGTAGGTGGACTTGGAGTAGGTGGTGCTGCAGTAGGTGGTGCTGCAGTAGGTGGACTTGGAGTAGGTGGTGATGGAGTTGGTGGACTTGGAGTCGGTGGTGCTGCAGTAGGTGGACTTGGAGTTGGTGGTGATGGAGTTGGTGGACTTGGGGTCGGTGGTGCTGCAGTAGGTGCTGCAGTAGGTGGACTTGGAGTAGGTGGTGATGGAGTAGGTGGACTTGGAGTCGGTGGTGATGGAGTAGGTGGACTTGGTGTAGGTGGTGCTGCAGTAGGTGGACTTGGAGTCAGTGGACTTTGTGTCGGTGCTAGTGTTGGTGGTGATAGTGTTGGTGGACTCGGCGATGGAGGTGCGGGTGTAGGTAAGAAGTCTTTGTTGGCTGCGCAGAATTGTGTAGCAGTAAGCAGTGTGTTAGCAGAAAGATGCGCTGATCTGGTTCTTGTACCGCAACATTTTGCCCTATTACCGTACGTTGTTCCATCGACGTGTTCAAATTTACCCTCCTGCGAATGATCAAGGCCTAATACATATGTGGGCTCTGATGCGCAGTAACAGCACTTACATGTAATTGAAATAAAACCTCCGAATCTATGCCAATAAATCTTACCGACACCAATGCGAGCCCAAGCCGGATCCCAACCATAACTATGGTAAGAGGAAACTTCGCCGCATCCCGGCTGAGGAGTAGCAGATGTTGCAGAGTGTATCAAAGCACATATGAAAAGAAAACGCATATTAACCTGGTAGAGAGGTGGAAAAGTGGCAAGAAAAACTCGATAAAATTTCAATGTGCATGGGGGTGCTCACGTGTTCAAGAAGAAATTCACACTAATCGGTCACCGTTCTGCGGTTGCTGTCTGGTGCGTCAAGGGCGGCCTGCGGAAAGCGTACAACGCCTTCCTTATCGAACGCGTGGATCGACGCTTCGCCATGGAGAAAAGCAACTTGCTGGCCTTCTTCACGCAAGTCCTCCACCGATACGACGCCAGAGCCCCGGTAGATTCTTGGTTGCCGGAAAAAACGTACATAGGCCCCAAGAAACCCCGTGCGCTTCCCTCGGACGACTCCTCAGCTGACTCCTCAGTCGTCTCCTCAGTCGCCTTCTCGGGGGGCCCCTCAGACGAGCCCTCGGACAATTCCTCGGACAGCTCTTCAGGTCTTGTCGAACCGTCACAACCCCGAGCAGCCTCCGTGGTCTCACCATCTGGTGTCACGGACCAGGTTTTTTCGCCCCCCATCAACCTGCACACCAACAGCGGGGAAGGTCGCCTGGGCCTGGAATGCGGCTGGGCCGTCATAAACTGGTTGGCGGACTATGCTGGTGTGGACCGCATCCCCTTCTCTACAATGCAGGAGATCCAGGAGATGTACCACGGCTTCTCACGACTCATCTCCCCTTCCAGCACTGATGAAGCGCCCGATCCTCTTGGCAACTTTTCCCGCTCGACCTTGTCACGTGCTTGCCTCATGGTCGTTGGTGCAAACTTGGAGGTCTTCCGTGCAGGCATGAAAGAAAGCCCCTGCTTGATCGTTGGTCCCTTGAAACGAAGTCTCAGCGGCCACTGGTTCATCGCTCTCAGGAAGAAGGGAAGGTACATGGTCAAAGACACCGACGTACGGCTAAGGCTCCAGAGCTTCAAACACATCTGCGCGACATACTCCGAACACAACATCCTCTGCATCCCAGACGATGTGTGGGCCAGGACAACCCCAGGCAGGAAACACAACACACGTGTTCTAGACCCTGAGGCTGAGTTTCGCCAGTTTGAGCCGGTCATCACCCCGGCGGCACCCCAGGTAAGCGACTCGAGCGCGCGAAAGACTGAGACCGCTCTCAACACCCCGGAAGATCGCACCCTCCTAACTCATGTCACCCTAGCTGCAGCTATAGCTACATATGCCGCACGCACCCGACGGCTCGACACAGGAGTCGCCGCATCAGGTGTGGATGCGCACACCGCTCACTTCGGGCGGCCCGTCGCCACCGCCATCGTAGCCCTAGCTGCCGCCGTGGCCGCGCGAGCCGTGCACACCGGATGCTCTGTCACCACCACGTCTACGGCAAGCTAGACTAACGTGGTCGGAACTGTCCCGCTCTTCCTGAAGGTCTCGAGTCTGCACAAGTCTACACCACAGACAGCAGTCGCAACCTGTCAGACGGACCGTGTCACAGCACCTGTACTGTTCTCGATATCATCGACGCTCCAGACGGATCCTCCCAGCAGTAGACTGCCCCCGATGGACGCCGGACTGGGGTCGCCCTCGGCCGCGGCGGTCAGACTTACGAAGTCTGTCGAAATTCCGACGCCCCGCGCGACCCTGTCGAGGCGGCCGGTTACTGAGCCTCGGTTGACACCATGCCTTCCACCGCCAACGGACGTGTCATCCACCCAGCTCGCGGCCTGCACTCAGTCCACCCGTCGGGACACCGGACACGGGAGTGACACACCGATGCCGTCGTCTACCATGGGACACGCGACACTCCAACCAGTGGTCGGCTCCCAGATTGTGACAACGTCGGCTGTGGAGTCATCGCTCGCCCGAGCCGTGACAACGCCCGTTCTGGCAGACGCCCCCCTCGGCGCCCGCCAGGTACAGCTCACTCCTTGCATCCAGTCCGTCCATGAGAACATCGGACTCGGGATGGATACGCCGATGGCTCCCGCCATGGGACACGCGACGCTTCAACCGGTGGTCAACGCCCAGAGAGACACGACGCTGACCCTGGAGCCGCCCGTGGCCCGAGCCGAGGCAGACGCTCCCCTAGACCCTCACCAGGCGGATGGTGGTTTAGAAATGATCGACCTCACGCAGGACTCCCCGGACAGACCCTCGCGCAAGAAGAAGCACGACGGCACTGCTTACGAGCACGAAAGCCGTCGTGGTAAGAGTTCCTCCACAGGCGATGGGGATCTTCTCATCCTGCGCGAGCAGTCACAGGGTTTTGATCAGGAAGCCCTCAACCGAAGAGCCCTCCAGAGACGGATGGATCGATACCTCAGTCTCTTGGTCTACTTCCGGCGACACCCGGAGCTCTTGGACGAACACCAGCGTCAGCTCCTGTCGGTCGGTCCCCTCCCGATGCACCTGGACACCTCTCCACATCAACTGCTGCTCGAGGCCCGTGACACGGATAGAACTGCCGACCAACAGGCAACCGTCGCCAACCAGGAACAGCTTCTTCTGATTGCGCACAAGGCGTTGCCTACCACCGAACGTCTTCGGTTGTCTCACGAATGGCACTCGGGGCTGAACACCGCGGTACAGCAACAGTGGTGGTCGGAGTTCTTCGCCCAAGGCGGCTGGAAACACCCACTCTTCGGTTCCGAGGCCCCAAGAGGTGACGAGACTAGGACTCCAGGGAGGACCCCTCTCCTGCTCACCTACAACGGGCAGAGGAACAAACGCCCGGAACCCGAAGACGGCCCCGCCCTTCCCGCGGCCAAACGGGATCTCGCCGCGACGAGGCCGAACACCAGAGTCACTGGACTTGTCGCCCTTAAGAGGCTCACCAGGGAAGCAGACGTCGACGGCCCTGAGGACCTGGATGAGCTTCGACACCTGGGCTTCCTTTCCCAGGGCGAGGCCGTCTTTGACCTCAGCTGCATGTCCAGGGCTTGCACACACTTCCTGGGTGAGACCCCCATGGTCACGGTCCCCCTCGACACACGCGCCGCGATCCCGTGTCTGCTGGTCTGTTATGACTCGACGTGGCTCTACGCTTCCCGCCAGGAACAGGGCTTTCGGTTGCAGACCCAAGGGTTCAAGGACAAGTCGTATCCGACTGTGGCAGCCCTACTCGCTGACTTCGTGGGGGCAGGGACCCTCTACTACAGCGAGTCACAGTGGTCGACTGTGCTGAACTCCTACAACTAGGAACTACTGGAGACGACCCTACGCAATGTAGGATTGCCGGCCCGGCGTGCTACGAGGGCGATAGGCTATGCAGGGTCTCACAGACCTCGCACCCTATGATTTTAGTTTCCACCTTTTCCTTTTCCACTTCTTGTCTTTTAACTTCCCTTCTGCTTCCCAACATGGTTTCCGTCCCGGGTATGACGTTAAACTGCGTCCGCCGACGCATTTGGGTCAACATTCTCTGATGACCAAGCCGTCTTTTTCCGTTTCTTCTCCCCTTCTCTTTGTTATGTTATTTTCATTATTCTTTCTGGCGATAGACTGATACGGGCCATGGAAGCAACCTCTGCTTAATTCCTGGTACGTGGGAGGCTCCTCTTGAGGATGTCAGTCACCTTTTCCCTTTTTTACTCGACTCTCTGTTTTCGTATGCAGTATTTATTCTTTCCCACCCCTTTTTACCTATTTCTTCGCTTCTTCATCCTAACTTAAAACCATTTCAGGTGCCTGCGGTGGCTGTTTGTCTCGATGAGATGGATGGCATCTGGGTGAGAAACATTGCTTGGAGTCGTGCTAGGTAGAAATGATTTTAAGTTAGAGTAGAGAAGCGAAAAAATAGGTAAAAAGGGGTGGAAAAGAATAAATACTGCATACGAAAAAAGAGAGTCGAATAAAAAAGGGAAAAGGTGACTGACATCCTCAAGAGGAGCCTCCCACGTACCAGGAATTAAGCAGTGGTTGCTTCCATGGCCCGTATCAGTCTATCGCCGGAAAGAATAATGAAAATAACGGAACGAAGTGAAGTAGGAAAAGAGAAAAGACGGCCTGGTCGCCAGGAAGTGCTGGTTCAGACGCGTCGGCGGACGCAGTTTAACGTCATACCCGGGACCGAAAACATGTGGGAAAAGGAAAAAGCAGAAAGGGTAGTAAAAAGTTTAAAATTGGAAAGAAAATGGAAAGGGTGGAAACTAAATAATAGGGTGCGAGGTCTGTGAAACCTTGCATAGCCTATCGCCCTCGTAGCACGCCGGGCCGGCACTCCTACATTGTGTAGGGTTGTTTCCGATTGTTCCTAGTTGTAGGAATGCAGGACAGTCGACCACTGCGACTCGTTGTAATAGAGGGTCCCGGCCCCTACAAAGTCAGCGAGCAGGGCTGCCACGGTCGAGTAGGACTTGTCCCCGAACCCTTGGGTTTGCAGCAGAAAGCCCTGTTCCTGGCGGGATGCGTAGTGCCACGTCGAGCCGTGACAGACCAGCAGGCACGGGATCGCAACCCGTGTGTTGAGGGGGACTGCAACCAGGGGGGCCTCACCCAAGAAGTGAGTGCACGCCCTGGACATGCAATTGGGGTCAAAAATGGCCTCGCCCCTGGAAAGAAAGCCCAGATGCCGAAGCTCATCCAGGTCCTCAGGGCCGTCGACGCCTGCATCCTTGGTGAGCCTCCAAAGGGCGACGAGCCCAGTGATCCTGGTGTTCGGCCGCGTCGCGGCGACATCTCGCTTGGCCGTGGGGAGTGCAGGACCGTCCTCGGGCTCCGGGCGTTTGTTCCTCTGTGCATTGTAGGTGATCAGGAGAGGGGCCTTCCCCGAAGGTCTAGCTTTATCGCCTCCTGGGGTCTCGGAGCCAAAGAGCGTGCTAGGTAGGGGGCGGTTTGGCTCGAGGTGAAGAGTGGTCTCCTGTCGTAGCCGTGTGCCGTCGGGCCCCCAAGATGTCGAAGGGTATGCACCCTTGATTTGGCGTTGGGAAGGCTGACCTTCCACAACGTGCTAAGCATTTCTGGATGTGTACCAAGATGTATCGCATCCTTGCGGCCCTCTCAAATGGATATTGAACCCGAGAGCAAGGCGTGAGTCGCCTCTATTCCCTTTTTTTTTTAAGGGGAAGGACTTTTTTAAAGGGAAGAAGAGAAGAGTTCAAAAACGAACTATTCTAGTACAATTAAGAAAGAGGGGAAAAGAAAAAGGGGAAAGGGGAAAGAAATGGAATGACATCAATTCCCATGCGAAAAGCACAGAGTCAGGTGGGAAAATTAAATCCAAAAACGAAGGGGAAAGAAGAAAAAACAAATACCAAAACAAACTAAAAGATCTTTTTTTTTTTAAAGAACAACAATAGTCAAAACAGAGAGGAAGGATGGTGACTGTAGTTTCGGTTCACATGCCCATCGTCGTGATCATAGAAAAACGGGGAGGGGAGGGGGGATTAGAATATTTTTCATTTTCACGTTACATGATGGGGGAATGCTGTTATGCCATTGGCAGTATTAGAAAAGAAGAAACAAAAAGCTATTTATTGCTAACAAATAATGAGTCATTATTTAACTCTAGTTCCCTAATCTTTTGCACGAGGGCCCACAGGGCCCGAGTGCAAAAAAAAAACGGTAACTAGTTAAATAATGGGCGTTTCGCGTTAAATAATGAGTCCCTTAGTGAGTGAAGAAAATGACGAAGAGTGAAATAATAGCTATTTACTGCCAACAAGTAATGACTTTACCGTTACCTCGAGGTTTCGCATTTTACCGTCGAGGGCCTGCAGGGCCCGAGATGGTAAAACGCGGAACCGAGAGGGCGGTAAAGCATTACTTGGCGGTACAATACAAGTTGTTTTTCCTCCTTTCGTTGACTAAAAGTGCTGCCGCTGTCGCTGGCATTGCCACTGTCACCATCTCTAATCAGGCCTTCTCGTACCTGGTGCGGCCGCTGGCTCCTTTTCTTCTGCTGCTTCGGTATTTTGAAGTCTTTTGGGGAGCTTGGGTAAGCTGACTAAGTTACCCTTGCCCACAGAAGAGTTACCCCCAGAAACTAGGGAGTGGGCAAATTGGGAGGGAAAAGTAGTCCAACTTGGAACTGAGCCGAGGCAAAAGTTGGCCAATTGAGCTGAACCTGGGGGGAAATTAGCAAACTGAGAGGAAAAAGTAGCCCCACTGGGAACCGAACCGAGGCAAAAATTGGCCTACCGAAGCATATTATTTACCGGAACCCCCTATTACTTCACGGAAAACAGGCCATTATTTCACCGTGAAGTAATGAGATTTAGCGTGAAGTAATGGGCCCCCCAGTGCGTGAAGTAATTTCTGAAGAGTGAAATAAAATTCACTATGATAGGAACGAAGTGGTTAGCAACGGCCCGCCGCGGCGGCGTGCCTACCTTATAATGCTCCCCTTTTGGGGTCGTTCCCTGCTACCCACCGTAGTGCCTAGCTGTCGTTTATATCTTCCAATCCTTTCTTTCCGGTAATCTTCTCTCAGTCCTTTCAGCTTGGTCGCCGTCAGCCCCGATGCAAACAGGGCCCTCCTATCAAAGCCAACGACGTGGTCGCGGCCAATGGATCGTAGTGATCTCACGTTCTTGCATGACTGCGCCGGAAAAGCGCGTCTCCTCTTCTCCCTCATCCATGTCGCTTGCAGCGTATCCAGGATCCGCTTGATCCTCACCGCCTTCTTGTCGATGTCAATCGTCGTGTTGATGTTAACCCCCAGCGTCTTCTTCGTGTAGCACTCGAAGTCAATCGCCAGCTCGATCGCCGACACGGACGTCCCTCTTCCGCCCACCGCAGCGCAGCCATCTCAGCACCTGATCACCATACTCCCTGAGCTGCGGGGTCAGCTTGAGCTTGTACAGTTCCACAACCTTTGGCGCCTCGAAACGCCTTCCTTGAGTCGTCACCATCCACGGCGGCTCCTTCTCAACCGCGAACCGCTTCACCGCCAGAGCATCGTCCCTGCGCCTCACCACCTCTGCCAAATACCTCTGCAGCCTCTCCAAACCGCGGAACACGACCTTCCTCGGAGAATCCCGTGCAGCTCCAAACAGACCGGCCACCTTTCGCTCCTGACCAGACCGGTATATACCTCCTTCTTCTGCACCTCCAATGCGACCTCGCACTCCCAAAGTTGGTGTCGCAGCAACCTAACTGTGCTGCCCTTCGCAGCATCACAAACATCGCAATTGAGCGTTCCCGCTGCTTTGTCCGTCCTCCCCCTATCCAGGTGGTCGGTTCCTTCCTCGCTCCCCTCACCTCCCTCCTCATCAGGTTCTTCAGGAGGGGAGAGTAAAACTTGTTTCGCATACGGGCTGAGGTACGGCACCGCCCCGGCGATTATCCTCCTCACCCGCCACGCTTCGAGCGGTCTGCGTGCGCTGCACTTCATCCAGTAAGCGTTCGTTGCAGGGGCCGCGCCCATCCCAAGCCCGGCCATCTGCTTCGCGCCTTCACAATACCCGATGTCCTCATCCTCCGCAGAGCCTCCCTGAGGTCGTGCCCAGGATTCTCTCCTCTGTGCCAGCTTGCCAGCCTTTCCCACTTCCATCCGATCGCCGGAAGCCACCTCAGGAGCACAATTCCCACGACCCCCCTCGGCCTCACCTGCCCAGAAGTTCCGTACGCCTCTGCGTCCATGTTGCCATTGCCCCGTCCTGCCTCAGCCAGCACCTCCTCAGCATCATCAAAGCACTGTATACTACGGCACACAGCGGGTCCACCCGGTGCGCTCGCGCCAGGATTGACAGTACCACGTCTGGAGATCTTCCTCTGTAGTGGGGGCCCCACAGGCATTTCACGATCGAGCCTTTAAGCTGACTGAGACTCCAGTCACTCGGCAGAGAGAAGCTCGAGCTGTATGACAGTCCCGGCATAATATGAGTTCTGATGAGACTCTCCTTCCTCTGAAAAGAGAGCTGGGTCGAAGCCAGCCTTTCCACCTTCTGTCTTGCAGTAACCGCGGCGTCGTTCCAGCTCGTGCCGCATGCTGTCGTGTTCAGCATAGTTCCCAAGGCCTTATGTTTGTCGACCTTGTTGAGCCTTACCTTCCTTCTTCTTCCGTCCACCTCACTACCGACGTGGATGATACACTTTCCGATGACCACCGTCTTCCGTATATTCAACTCCATGCCCGTTATCGTACAGAACTCCATGACACCGTCCGTCGCCGCTTGTAGTGCCTCCCGCAACTTAGCCAGCATGTAGGCGTCGTCCGCATAGGCTATCGTCACGAGGTCTCCACCGGCTTCCAGCGCCTTAAGCATGACCGCAATGAGCGCATTGATCATGATCACGGACAGCGGACACCCTTGCAGGATCCCATTGGTCACTCTGAAGGTTTCGCCCACCCCAAAGGGGTACTTGAACCGCCGCGTGATCTGTGAGTACATGCCCTCCATTGCGCACGCAATTCCCGGCTCGAGCCCAAGGCTCCGCATTAGCTCGAAGGTGAGCCGCTGCGGTACCAGGTCGAAGCATTTCGCAAAATCCAGAGCCACGCCCACCAGCTCCTTACCCTCCAACATCGCCTCTTCATACTGAGCTAGGAGGTCCAGTAGTGCCGTCTCCGTGCCCCGCCCCTTCCGAAAGCTGTGCTGTCTTTCGCAGATCCACCGTTCTTGCCACGGGAGAACCGTCCTCAGCCTGGCGCACGCCCACAGTCGATACACCGCGCTGGTGACAGTAATCGGCCTGTGGTCCAAGGGGCCGAGGCCTGCCCCCTTCGGTATTAGCGACACCAGGGCCGTACACATGGCTTCCGGCCACCTCCCCTCCCTCTCGATCAGGTTAAACAGGTCTGCCAGTCCGTCCAGTACCCACCTGGGCAGCCTCTTCAGCTCCGCGTTGCGCCATCCGTCGACCCCACACGCGCCCCTAGGACGCTTGCGGCTCAGCACCTCCTGGAGCAGCCTCCCCGTAATCTCTGACCTCGGCATTTCCTGGTGCTGTATGTGTTCCTCGTACTTTTTCCTGAAATCGGAGAATTGCGGTTCTCGTCTTTCCAAGCTAAAGAAAGATCCCTTTCCACGCCTCCCTGAACACCTCGTCCATTTCTTGTGGGTCCGCCGTCACACCGTCCCCAGCGTCCACCGCCACAGACCTCTCGCATTGCGTTCCCCGCAGCAGCGCCGTGAGGTGCCTCCTACCCTCGTCCAGGTTCGAGACAATCGTTCTCTCGTAGGCCTCAGCCCGGCTACACTTCTGTTCCGTGCAGAGCGCGGCAATCTGTCTCCCCGCCACGTCACGCACTTCAGCGATAGCTTCCTCGATGCTCTCCAAGGAGCCGTGCATGGGTACGGCGCAGTCAATACCTAGCTTCACGCATCGTGCATTGGCGTTCTTCAGGGTATTGTGGGTCACCTGCGGAAGTTGTCCTACGTGCCCCCTCCGAAGGTGGTCCTCAATCTGTCGCTGGGCAGCCTCTACGCACCGTTTCAGCTTCACCAGCTTCCTTTGTCGGTCGCACACCGCACCGACAATCTCTTCCGTAGCAGGTGGACCACAGTTCCCTCAGCTTCGGCAACCTCGTCTCACCCCTGCCAAGGTAAGCCCCCGCCGTGGTCCCTGCGAAACCCCGCATCAAATGTTCTTCTGCGAGTCTGGCCCGTTCCCTGTAGGCCTCGTCCACCTGCCTATCCTGAATGCACCGCTCAAAGATGGAATCCGCCAGCGACGGCTCGGGGTCTTCTTCTGTCATCGCAACCTCCGGTATCTCCCTCGGGATCGAGTACTGCAGCACTGCCCGCCGGATTCTCGTTGTCCCCAACTCCAGCGACAAGCACCTGTGGTCTGAGCCTTCCACGCCATCATGCGCCCAACAGCGTATCAGAAACTGTGCAGCAAGGGGGTTCAGAAGCGCCCTATCGATCCGAGAATGGGAGTTGGTCCTCTTCAAAGTCGATTCGGGTGTCGCACCGCTCAACGCCGCACATGCAGCCGCCGCATCAACCCAGTCTGAGGCCAAAGCCTTTTCTAAGGTCGGCGAGCGATCCTCCTCGCAGTTGAGGTCCCCAATCACCACGATCGGCACGTCTCCCAGCTCTATTCGCTTCCTGACCAGAATGTGATGCAGAAGTTGCTCCCGTTCCCTGGCTTGCACTGCCTCATTGCCAGCAGGACAGTAGACGTTCAGCACATGAAGCCATCGTTTGCTGCCGTCCAATGATGCCTTCGTGTGCACGCAGCGGCTCTTGTACGCTTCCAGCTCGTCCCCTGCGCTGCACCTCAGAGAGGCTCGGGGCCTTTTCACGAAGGTCGCGACCCCGCCCCTTTGTGCGACTGTAAGTGACACCACTCCACCGCCCACCCGGCCTGGTTGTGGTTTCCCCCAGTGTCTTTCGTAGGCCCTCCCCCACGCATCTCGCCCGAGAGAGAGTTCAATCTCCCGCTGTACCGTCGCCGTCAGTGCCGTCTCCTGTACACAGAACACATCGGGATCCAGTCCTTTGCATTCCCCCATCCTGTTGTTGAAGGACGCGACGTTCAGGGAGGTGATGACGAGAGGCTCGTTCTTCGGTAATGTGGGCGGTGGGCTTCTGTTCCTCTTAACACCCGTCTTTGCACCTGTCCTTGGTCTCGCACCCGCGGCTCTCTCCGCATCACGCGTTCCCCTCATCATAGCCGGCTTCGGACCTGTCTTGCGCTTGGGACCGGGGTGCGGATGAACCCCCTGCGTCACGAGTAAGTCAAAGTCCTCCTCCCTCTCCGACTTACCCGTGCGCTTCGCGCTTCATTTGCCGAAACAGCGAGTGCACGCCCAGGTTATGCACCCCGCACACTTCCTCGCGAAGGTGTCCTTTTCCTTCTGCTCCTTGCAGACACCGCAGCACCACACCGCTCCCTTTCGCGCTCCCTTCTCTGGGAACCGGTGCTTGCACGTCCTCGCGTGTTCGGCCATCGTCCGCTGCTCCGGGGACTCGGGTTCGTCCTCGTCGTTGAGGAGGCGCTTCTTGGGGTTTGGAGTAGACATCTGACTGTTCCCCGACTTCTTCTCCGGTTGCCCGGCGGATAGAACATTCGACTCATCGGTGGATGGTGCCTGCGGCATTTGCTCACCTGTCTGCTGTGCAGTGGGTGGCGCATCCGTTGTAGCTCCGGCAAGCCTCCCAGGTGAGGTCTTCTGCGCGGTCGAGCCAGCCCACTTGGGGTGCACACCAGGACACTCGGTTCACACTCCACACTCGGTTTGACCGCAGCGGCGATACCCTTGCGAAGGCTTGCGAAGTCCCCCATCCCCCCGAGCCTCGTTACCCTGAGGTACCTCATCCTGCGTTCCTCCCCAATTAGGACTGGGAGGGGGAGCTTCAGGTTCTCCTCCAGATGCGTGGCATCGCCGTCCACCACCAGCTTCTTCCTGGTGATCAACACCATCCCGCAGCCCAACTGTTCGCCCCTGCTCGCGAGCTCCCTGTGCTCATCCAGCCACAGGTCGTACGCCTTCTGCGCGCCTTCCTCGTCCTCACGCACCATTACCCCCTCCCCCTTTGGCTCTGTGAGGACGGGGCAATGCCAGTCCGCCGGGTCCAGGCTCACCGCGCCCATTACCTTCCTTGCTGGCACCTTCGTCCACTTCAGCAAAGGCTTCGTCACTGTCTGCTTCGACGCCTGTTTTCCTTGCTTCGCTTGTTGCTGTTGCTTATTCCCTTGTCCCTGCTGTTGACGCGGCTTCGTCTGTTGCTTCTTCTGTTGCTGTTGCTGTTTCACCTTCTCCTGTCCTTGCACCTGCTCCTGTCCTTGCACCTGCTGCTGTCCACCCTGTGTGCCTGTTCCTCCCTCCATGATGTCCAGGGCCGTCTCCAACAGGAGGACGGCCGGCTCTTGCCACATGACACCCTTCTTCGCTAGTACCTTTGCCCTCATGATGATGGCAGTTACCATGTCCTTCAAATTTCCACCCATTTTTATAAAGGGGAGAAAGTGTTTTTTTTTTTTTTTTTTTTATATGGGTCGATTTCAAACCCCCCCCCCCAAAAAAAATGAGGCCAATTGACACTTTCGTTGCATCTTTGGGCATGCCGCCCCCTTTAAAAAAAATTCTCCATATTTCCCGGCCCATATTAGGAAAGAACCCGGGTCAGAAATCGCTCAAGAGTGCTATTTTGACCTATGAAAAATTCAGTTTTAGGGTCAAAATCGCGTTTTAGTGGTTTTGGTAAAGTCAGAGAGTATGCTTTCAATAGCAAGAAATAGCGGAACTCACTGCTAGAAGGTGGCTGAAATGATGTTGGAAGTGGAAACCTTCATTTCCTAGTCTTCTGCGGCTGAGATGTGCTGCTGCTGAGTGGGCGACCTCGTTTCTTTTTCATACTATTAGGCCTTCTACCGCATTTTGGGGGGTTTTAAGAGGCTCATTCGTAGGTGTACTTGGTGCTTTGGGCTTGTCCTGGGGTGTCGAGTATTTTTGTAATTTGGTTACTATTCTTTCTCGTTTTTCAAGTCCGGGAAGGCTATCAGGAACGTCCTCATACTCATCACAAGATTCATAGACTGGGGGCCTTTTCTCTGCCCTGTCTGCAGCGAGTTCTTTGATGATGTACTTTAGTTCTTTCTAGCTCGTGGACGCGCACGTAGCAAATACACCCTCCGGTGTGCTCCTGCACCTGTAAAATCCGGAAACTCAAGAATTTTCTTTTTGTACGGGCCAAAGACATCAGTAACTACATGCATGGCGCACCGTATCGTATTGGTGATGTTACTTATTTGTTCCACAGTTTTAATTGTTGTGGAACGAGGCACCCAAAACCAAAAAACACGAGAGAGCACACCAAAGTGGCTGTCCCTGTTGTTCTTGCCGTGTTTCTCCCCCAGAAACCACAGGGAAAACGTCCGATCGGGATATACAAAACGAAGACCAAAAAGAACAAAGTAGCAAAATTCCTTTGCACGAAAGTGACGCCCACCGTCAGTCCAGAGTATCCACTCCATTTTTTTCTTTATTTTTTTCTGTGCCCATGCTACTGTGGAACAAGACTTTTCCAACAGTAAGGCCAGCTGCCCTTATTTCATCATGTGTGATGTGGTCAAGCCTCATGCCTCTGACCAATTGGCGCCGTGTGGTGTCTTGTTGGCTACTAAATCAACCAGAAAATGATAGCAGAAGTGCCGCTAGAAGTTCCCTTTTACACACCACTTCACAAACTAGTGCAGCACAGTCGTTGCCACTGACTTTGGTGGGGCACTGTCCTTTTCCACCAGCTGGGCTGACAAGCTTTGCAGCAGGAAAGGCTACAAAAGCCGCAGGCCCACCACCGGAAAACCTGGAAACGAGAAGGACAAAGAGAGGGCACGCTGTTTCGCCATGCAATTCAGGTCAATAATCGACACCCATAAAGTAAGGCCTGAATTGGTCTGGAATATGGACCAAACCTCCCTGCAGCTGTTGCCGTTGGGGTTAAAAACCAAAACGAAAAGGGGTGCAAAGGTCGTAAAAGTCCGTGGCTTGGGGGACAAACGGGCCATAACCGGACAGCTGGCTGTCTCCCTGGCTGGGGATAAGTTGCATCCGCAACTTATATACAAAGGCAGAACGGAACCTGCAGCCGACAGGGTTTATCCAGGGTCCGTGCCCCGGGTCAAGCACCCGCCCGCCGAATGGAGCCTAACGGCATCGCCCAGTCATTGGGCTAATTATGATACACTCAGTATCTGGGTCAAAAAGCTGTTTCTTCCTTTTTGCAGTAAAACCATCGATTCTCATGGTTTTGCCCCGAACGAGTCGATTCTGCTGCTTGTCGATGACTACAACTGTCATTCGACCGATGAGTTTTTGGAGTTGTTCGAAGGCACAAACGTGCACATTGCTTTTGTCCCCCCTGGGCTCACCTACATGGTTCAACCGATGGATATTGGGTTGAACGCAGCTGTAAAAGCATCTATTAAGAACAGTTATAAAAAGTGGGCTACACGAAGGCTCGACAAGCTGATTGCCTCAGGGGCGGCGGCTGAATCATGGGAGGTGCCCTCTACTAGCTCGATTAAAGGGCCTCACTTGAGGTATGCCACGAGGCTTTTTCTTTTCCTGTTTTTTTCCTAGGTGGGTCGAAACAGCCTGGGATGCTGTCTCCGGCCAGTCGATCAGGAACAGCTGGGCTTCCTGTTTTGGCCACTACCTGGAACCCGGATGGAGCCCAATTTGGGAGTTTTCGGTACTTGCTGCATACGCCGGTGTTGCGTGTGTGCTGGCTGTTGGAAAAACATGGGAGGAAGAGTGGGAAGAGGACTGGAGCTGGGAGGAGGTCTGGGAAGAGGAGGAAGACGAGTACTCCCTATATGCCAGGCTTGCCCAGGACATGGAGCATGGACGTGTGGAAGTCATCGACGTAGATGCATCTTCCGACACGACCACCGTGTCCGCCGCCTCGACGATAACCGAAGAAACCTTTTCCGTTTCTTCAGACTCGTCAGTGGAGATACTCCCCAGTCTCACCCAGCAACGGCTGGATGACGCTGCCGCCAGGAGGGCCGCCAAGAAGGCAACAGCTAAGCCTGCAAGAAAGAAGGCAGCAGCCAAGCCCACAGGCAAGAAGGCAGCAGCTAAGCCCGCAAGCAAGAAAGCAGCAGCTAAGCCCGCAGGCAAGAAGGCAGCGGCCAAACCCGGAGGCAAGGTAGCACAGTAGATGGCTCTGCCCCCCCTTTTTTTCTTTTCTCTTTGCCTTTTATCAATCAGTTTAATCTTGAGCTTTATGCCCACACGGTATCTTCTTCCAGGGATAATACGGACACGAAACACATGACCCAGATACCCAGTGGTTTGGTGGCGGTTTCTTCGCGCGGTTGCCGTTTGCAGCCCAGGCCAGTATGTAGGTGGTAGTGGACCAGGCCCTGACGACCTTACAGGAAAAACTCCCGGACGGAAAAACTCCCGGACGGAAAAACTCCCGGACACCAAAAAAACTCGGACATTTTTCCGTCCGGGAGTTTTTCGTTTTACAGTATTTCAAAATTTGCTTTTTCGCTAAGTACTTTCTTTTGAACACGGTCCCTGGACTTCAAAATATGGCATTGTTGCGCGGTTTATTTTGTCTTGGAACTACATTTTGCGTTAAAAGTTTTGTTTTAAACCGGCAGGGTTGGCTTAAAATGAAATCAGATGGTCAAAATAGCAGCGAAAACGTGAGTCTCCCCCGACTGGTCAGAAAAAGAAGAAAAAGACGATGAGGCGGTCAAAGAGGGGCCGGAAACGATGCTTGGGTGGGAGAAATACTCCCAAAGACCCGAAACATATCACTTCCGTGAAAAGGTGGGCTCAGGACACCTCTAGGTGAAGCGGCCAATGAGGAGGGTGTTTTTAATCTTTTTTTTACACACGCAGTACTTGAGCTCATAGTTTCTTCCCCGAACGGTCGTTTCGATTCAAAAAAACAGCGGAATCTGAATCTTTCCATCCCAGAGTACAAAATTTGGCTTGGGTTGGTCCTGTTAATGGGTTTACGCTCGGCACCGAACATGAAGAGCTACTGGACAACAAATTCTATTTTAACCATCCCGGCTTTTGAGAAAATGAGCAAACCGATTCGTTGACATGCAGCGCTACCTCACCTTTGACAACCTGGAAAACATCAGTAAAGCCTGAAACTGCACCTCATGCGCAGGTTTCTTGACATCATTGTCAACCGGTGTAGGACTGTGCGGACCCCTGACAAGTGGTTGTCTGTTGACGACAGTGTTATCCCGACAACAATGAAAGTCATGGCACCACGAAAAAACAACTCGGCATCAAGGTAATCGCTACATGCGACTCATAAAGCGGTTACCTGGCGAATTTCAACATTTTCAGCAAGAAGTCCACAACACAGGACCTAGTCATGCGTGCTGTCGACTCCTAAGGGTTTGCTGTCGACCCCTGACCGCAAGACGAGCTCCAGGGGACTGGAGTTCGGCATGTTGAAAACCCGGAAGTGGACCATGGTCGTTTTTTATTGGGTCCTGGAAAGCTGTGTTGCCAACTCCTCCATAATCTGGAAGAAGAGCAGGGAATGTGGCAAAAATTACGGCTTCCCGAGCTTCAAAGAAGAACTTGTTGGAAAGCTTCTCACCCATGCCCCAAAAACCGATAGCACACACCCCCCAACAACACCGTCACCGACCCCCAAGCGCAAACACGCTAACAATGAGGATTCCCTCACTCAGAAATACCCAAAACGTCTCGATTTGACCCTAAATCACACCTCCGAGACCACGATGAACGGAACGAAGGTGAGGAGGGTGCTCTGTGCTGTTCCTGGGTGCGGGAAGAAGGTGCAAACGTGGTGCCCCTGTTGCAAAACCCCCTTATGCAAAACTTGTTTTTTGCCCTTGCATGCTACCCCAGCTGAAAAAAAACTTACTAGTTGCTTTTTTTCATCCCACAGCCCCAAAAAGTCTCCAGACTGACCTCAATCCTAGAGTTCAGGGCACCAAATAGAACGGCACCGAAGGGAACCTGCACCTGGTGAAAGTGCAATCGTTGGAGGGGGGGAAAAGAAAAAAAAGAAAAATAAAAAGAAAAAAAAAAGTTTTCTTTTTCCTAAACCACCCTCGGAATATGTTCTTTCTTTTTTTTTTCTTTTAAAAAACCTAGAACCCATATCAAACAATCTTTTTCATTTTCTTTCTTTTAAACCTTTAAACCAGGAAGATTAAAAATTTTAACCATCTACCTACGGACCATTTTTGCCCACCAGGGGGTAAACTTTCAAAACTTCAAAAAAAGCTATTCCAGCGCAACGCTGGGGCTATATGCCCCCGGAAATGCCTCCAGATGTCCCAATTCTAGAGAGAGGGTGCCCACAGCAGGGTCCACCCCCACAACATTGTCAAAAATATCGTTCCCGAAGTGCCCGAGAGGGGGTACAAAAACAAGTCAAAAAAAATCGACTGTAAAATTCTATAAAAAGCTATTTAAGGCCTTCTTGACGCGGTTCGTATGTGCCCCAGGGCTGGGGAACTTCTTTTTTGACCCCGAGAGGGGTTTCTGGGGTATCCCCGGCAAGGTGGTAGTCTTTGAAGCACGGAGTCACGCAAAGTTGTACCAAGCAGGCTGAACACTGAAATAGGGGTCTTTTCGACTTGCAATGCTTGCACCGCACGTTGCACTACTTTTTCGGGGAAATGGTCCCAGAAGGTACTGTCACGGCGCATTGGGGTCTCAGAGCACTCGTTCTGTGTTTCGGGGCATGGTATTGGGGCAGCCTGCTCTGTAGTTGACTTTATCTGTTGTTTAGACTGCCTCCCTAGTAGCCCTTCGATGACTGCCTCTTTGAAAGGCGTGAATCCACTGTCGTTCGTACTCAGGGTGTTGGGGGGCAAGGCTTCTTTCCAAACAAGCCAAGCATTCGCCAGAGATTTACCTAACAAGTACAAAAATAGTATACTTTTAGGGGCCACTTTTAAGTCATAAGGGAGCGTTTATGGCGTTTTGTCACAGCATCACCCAGCGTCGGTTCCGCCCATTGCGGTGTTGTAAAGGGGGCGGGATGTCCTTTCCGGCTTTCATTCTCTTTTGGCCGACACGTCAAATTCGACTTCACCGGAACATCCAACGTCGACAGAAAGCACGCTGGCATGATGTCATGCCACGTTGTGGTGCAAAGGATGCTCGCGTGCTGGTGGAACTGGGTGTCCCCACGGGATGCGCGTCCTTGGGCTTGCGGCCTCGATTCTTTGGGGCATCCATGATCTCCGGGAGGCCTTTGCGATAAGTAGAAGTCAGCACGCTTGTTTGTTTCGCTGTGGAAACACAGATTTCCCAGAATAGTCAAAAAGCGGTCTCTTGACATGACGGTGGCGTACCCAGGGGTGTAGTTGAGACGTGGAGCCAGTGTGCCAGAATAATCTGGCTTGATATCCAAGTCCATCGACAAAAGGGCACCTAAGAAGGTATGCAGAGAAGCAGCATCGAGATCCAGGGAGACACCTTTTTTAGCCGCATTTGCCACATTGTTCGAAGTTATGACCCGAATAACGTTTGGGACGAGCATTTGGGAGAATATATGGTATGGCGTTGAGCCTTTGATGTCAAAACAGGGTCCACAAGGATTCCGATCTTCACGAAACCGGATGCCTTCCAACTGCTCCGGCTTTGCTGTCCAATCACCCTGCTGTGACTCGGAATCGGTCGAATTCGTATCAGAATCACTGTTTATATTAGGGATGAGCCATCAGTGCTGCCATCACTCATAACGTCCTCTTCCGGCCTCTTTCCGGGCGCCTTTTTTTGAAGTGATTTTTAAGGGTAAATTTGGGCTGGCGTTTTTTTCATTTTTTCATTTTCTTGTTAAGTTAGGGCAGCATTTAGTTTATTTTTCTCATATTTTCCGCGCAGGACCCCGCCGGCAAGAAAGGGCCGGGCTGTATTGTATTGAAAGCCCTTTGCGTAACAGATTCTTTTTCAAATCGTCTATATATAGACGCTCGTTGGTAGATGGTTAAGATAGAAAGAAACAACAACAAAAAAATTAAAAATAAGCTTTATTCTCGTGCGGGTTTGCAGGATTTGCGGGTTTGCGGGATCCATGCAAAAAGTCACTCCCAATGGAGGTCACACACTGCCCAGGGTCCGTCACTCGGAAGTGACGAAGGCCAGAAGGGAAATATTCTGTGTGAAGGCGAAGGCACTCATCACCCGATGCCTCCACCTGAAGAAGAAGGTCAGGGTCCTCCTCCAAACGCCGTCCCATCGCCTCCCTTGTATCTTCTGAAGACAGCTCCTGTGAAGAGACACATCGTGTTGTGCACATTGCAGCAGAGAAGGAGTTCGCACCCCTCCCACATCCCCAGCTGCTGTACCTCATTCTCACTGAAAGTGTCATCCAGTTCTTCACCTTCGAAGTGCAAGAGGAAGGTTCCCACCTCCACCGCAGAAGCCTTTGCCGCCTTCCTGTACAGGTCCTTCACCGTGTCAAGGCCTCCCCGCTCCGTGCGTCTTCCCGTCTTCCATCTTCACGAACACCGTCAGGCTCATTTTCTTATTTATTTCGTTGTTGGTTGCAAACAAAAGCTGTGTTGATTGGACCAATATTCTGAAATCAGTTTTCAGACTAAAATATAATATAATGGAATGGAAAGATGTAGTAAATTGCGTTCAACGTGTCGCTGATTCTTTCTCCTGTAAATTCGACTCCCGTTTCGACCTGCCAAGCCGTTCCCACGAGGTGGGGTGGAAGTGTTTTGAGACGCTTTACCGGGTTTGGGGCTCTTTACTGGCACTGTTCTTCACCTTGGTTGATCATCCTTCCTGTGCAGCCCTTCCATCCTTTTGTGTGCTTCCGTTCACCTGCCCAGGTAGTAAGTTTTTGTAATCAAACTCAGTTCATCAACACACAACACAACACTTGAAGCATGTCCTTGGCCGCTTGCGTTCCCCCAAAGGTACATTGTCGCAGTAGTAGTGTTCCCCAACAACTGTGACCCTCTCCCTCAGATCCCCGAAGTCAACGGTGGTCAGAGAACGGCAGTCACAAAGAAAACCGCTTCCCAATCTTTTCAAGTTCCGCATCGCACTCAGGTCAACAGAAGTGAGGGAGGTGCAATTACTCAGAAAATAGTCTCCCACCGACACCACACCAGGAAGGCCAAAATCCACAGAAGTGAGGGAAGTGCAATTGCTGAGAAACCTGTTACCGATCACTGTGACATTCCGAAGGGGGCCCACATCAAGGGTCTGCAGAGACTTGCAAGATGACATGAAAGATTGATCCACCTCCGTCACGTTCTGAAGGGGTCCCAGATCCACCAGTGTCAGGGATTCACAGTAACTGAGGAAACCAAACTCAAGTTTCTTGATATTGTGAAAGGGAGCGAGGTCAATGGCCTGCAACGATTTGCATCTAGAAAGAAAATAAAGTCCTACTACTCGAACACACTGAAGGGAGGTGAGGTCAAGGGTGACAAGTGATGTGCATCCATGCAAAAAGTCACTCCCAATGGAGGTCACACACTGCCCAGGGTCCGTCACTCGGAGGTGACGAAGGCCAGAAGGGAAATATTCTGTGTGAAGGCGAAGGCACTTCACACCCGATGCCTCCACCTGAAGAAGAAGGTCAGGGTCCTCCTCCAAACGCCGTCCCATCGCCTTCCTTGTATCTTCTGAAGACAGCTCCTGTGAAGAGACACACATCGTGTTGTGCACATTGCAGCAGAGAAGGAGTTCGCACCCCTCCCACATCCCCAGCTGCTGTACCTCATTCTCACTGAAAGTGTCATCCAGTTCTTCACCTTCGAAGTGCAAGAGGAAGGTTCCCACCTCCACCCCAGAAGTCTTTGCCGCCTTCCTGTACAGGTCCTTCACCGTGTCAAGGCCTCCCAGATCCACATCGTGCGCCTTCCCGTCTTCCATCTTCACGAACACCGTCAGGCTCATTTCTATTTTCTTTGTAGTTATTTGCAAACAGAATCCTGTGACAGTGTTGGTTGGACTAAAATCCTGGATCGCTTTTGAAAAGAGAATAATGGAATGGAAAGACGTAGTAAATCTGCGTTCAATCGGCGTTTCGACTGCCAAGCCGTTCCCACGAGGTCGTTGAAATGATAATGCGGTGGTGGGGTGGAAGTGTTTTGAGACGCTTTACTGGGTTTGCAGAATCTTTTAACACTGTCTTACAATATTTCTACTTTGGGTACGGGGATGGGATCTCGTGTTGGGGTTCTGCACTTTGCCTTCTTCGACCGGTCCATGGTGTAGACAGTGATGCTAGTAGTAGTCGTGGTACGTGGGAAGACTTTCTTGCCTCGTCTGATCGGTCGGCTGCTGTGGTGGCGGGTAGCACTTTACATTCTTTCTTTAAATAAATCAAATTTCTTCCTCTTTTCATTGGTTTCTTCCTTTGACCCAATCCCCTCACTCTTCTCTTTTCTTTATCACGCGTAATCGGGGTGGTCCGTTATGGGGGGACTTCTCTTTTTTCACACTGCTTCGTCTGACTGGCGTAGGACATCCCGTACAGCTCCAAATACCTAAGAAAGAAACATGTGTTAAGTGTTTTGTTATCAAACTCAGTCATCAGCACACAACACAACGCTTGAAGGTTGCCCTTGGCCACTTGCGTTCCCCCAAAGGTACATTGTTGCAGGAACATGCAGTCCTCCCCAACAACTGTGACCCTCTCCTGTACCTCATTCTCACTGAAAGTGTCATCCAGTTCTTCACCTTCGAAGTGCAAGAGGAAGGTTCCCACCTCCACCGCAGAAGCCTTTGCCGCCTTCCTGTACAGGTCCTTCACCGTGTCAAGGCCTCCCCGCTCCACATCGTGCGTCTTCCCGTCTTCCATCTTCACGAACACCGTCTTGTGTGAAATATAGAAGAATAAGAAAAACTCAAAGTCTCAAGGCAATTGAGGTGTTGGATTGCATTTCGGCAAACGGCATGCGTGCTAGCATCACGCGTCAATTGCACCTAAAGTGGGAACACTCTGGCTACGTTGCCTTCCTTCCTGTTCAGCCTTGAACCCTCTAACATCCCTTCCTTCTCCTTTTTGTTCAGCCTTTTCATTCAGTTTGCCCCGATCTATTCTTCTTTTACATTTCTTTTTCACCTGTATGGGTATAGAAGGGCGGGTTTCAAAAAAATGGGGGAGTAAGATTTTACAATGAAACTCAGTTCATCAGCACACAACACAACAATATTTCTTTTTTACGATGCTTGTCCCTGGCCGCTCGCGTTCCTCTAAAGGTACATTGTTGCAGCACAGCATATAGTGCTCCCCAACAACTGTGACCCTCTCCCTCAGATCCCCGAAGTCAACGGTGGTCAGAGAACTGCAGTAAGAAAGAAAATCCGGTCCCAATATCTTCAAGTTCCGCATCGCACTCAGGTCAACAGAAGTGAGGGAGGTGCAATTATAAAGAAAATGGTCTCCCACCGACACCACACCAGGAAGGCCAAGATCCACAGAAGTGAGGGAAGTGCAATTGTTCAGAAAACAGATACTGATCACTGCGACATTCCGAAGGGGGCCCACATCAAGGGTCTGCAGAGACTTGCAACACGTCATTAAAGAATGATCCACCTCCGTCACGTTCTGAAGGGGTCCCAGATCCACCAGTGTCAGGGATTCACAGAAACTGAGGAAACAAAACTCAAGTTTCTTGATATTGTGAAAGGGAGCGAGGTCAATGGCCTGCAACGACTTGCATCCAGAAAGAAACCTATATCCAACCTTTCGAACACACTGAAGGGAGGTGAGGTCAAGGGTGACAAGTGATTCGCATCTACCTGAAGAAGAAGGTCAGGGTCCTCCTCCAAACGCCGTCCCATCGCCTCCCTTGTATCTTCTGAAGACAGCTCCTGTGAAGAGACACATCGTGTTGTGCACATTGCAGCAGAGAAGGAGCTCGCACCCCTCCCACATCCCCAGCTGCTGTACCTCATTCTCACCTAAGGTGTCATCCAGTTCTTCACCTTCGAAGTGCAAGAGGAAGGTTCCCACCTCCACCCCAGAAGCCTGTACAGGCCCTTCACCGTGTCAAGGCCTCCCAGATCCACATCGTGCGCCTTCCAGTCTTCCATCTTCACGAACACCGTCAGGCTCATTTCTTTATTTCTTTATTTTATTCTTTTTGTTGTTTTGCAAACAAAAGCTGTTTCTGTGATAGTGTAGCTCAACTTAAAGGGGGCAATTCTATCCCAGATAATGTGTTTCTTTCCCAAATACTGTAAAGCGAAAAATCCCGAAGAGAAAATACCGGAGTGACAAACTCCCGAGAGCGAAAAAAAAAAGCCCCTCCGGATATTTTTCTCCAGCCGGCATTTTCGGGAGGGGTGGGGGGACCCTGGCGTATTTCCCCACTTCGCCGGGACCGAAAGGCAGAACGTGTTAGGAGCACCGGTGTCAGCATCCCACATTCGCGGTCTGCTCCGGTCCAACCCACACACCGGAAAAAGTAAATATTACCAGAAGCCCCAGAGGACCGGAAGTTTCTACTTCCGGATATTTATTGTTTTCACAGTATTTCTCTTTTTCGTGTTCATCAGTCCACCCCACTTTTCTATTTTTTTAAGGGAGTACTGATGGAATAAAGTAGGAAGAGGAAAGAAAGGGAAAGAAAAGAAGAAGAATAACCTTGGTTTTTCTTTTTTTTAAATCAGACACACCCTGCTGGCTTGCCAAGCCCACCTCTCTCCCCTTCGTCTGCTGAGAGAGGCGACAAGATGTGCCTTTTCCTTGAGTGACGCTTCATGTAAACAAGACCTGTGGTTGCTTATAAACCGCCTGGCGTACAAGCAACTGCAGGCACAGTCTACTTGATTACAGGGGGGTGCTCCTCGGCCGAGCAGTAGCTTCTTGACATCCCGTTCAGCTCACAACCCCTTCAGCTCCAAAAATGTGTTAAATCTTGCGGTTAAACTCAGTTCATCAGCACACAACACAATACCTGAAGCGTATCTTTGGCCGCTCGCGTTCCTCCAAAGGTACATTGTTGCAGGAACTCATGTAGTTCCCCCCAACAACTGTGACCCTCTCCCTCAGATCCCCGAAGTCAACGGTGGTCAGAGTACTGCAGCCAGAAAGAAAATATTTTCCCAATTTCTTCAAGTTCCGCATCGTACTCAGGTCAACAGAAGTGAGGGAGCTGCAATCACTCAGAAAATCGTTGCCCACCGACACCACACCAGGAAGGCCAAGATCCACAGAAGTGAGGGAAGTGCACCAGCCGAGAAAATAGTCACCGATCACTGTTATTCGTGTGGTACCTACCGATTGGGACCGGTGGACGAGAAGGGACGCAAGAGTCACAGCTGTGCTCTGAGCCCTTTTGCAAACGAATGGAAGGTAAAAAGAAAAAAAGAAAAAAGAAAAAAAAGGGGGAGATTAAAAAAAGGAACGATACTCAACACTTTTTTTCTTTCTTCGTTTCCACAGCGAAACAAACAAGCGTGCTAACTTCTACCTATCGCAAAGGCCTCCCGGAGATCACAGAATCGGCTTGTTCTGGGCTTGGCATTTTCCTTCTTCCCTCCCCCCCTCCCTTTCTTTGCTGGTGTGGCTCTTTTCTTGTTTAACCCATAACACCCCAAGGCGCAAATATTTGTCGTTTTGAAAAATCGTTTTTTTCTCCATGACTTTTTCGTCCCTACGACCCCTGGATCTCCAAGAACGACTATAGTGAGGAGTTATTTTCAACAGCATTTCATGCTTTACCTTGTTATACACCCACCAAGTGGGTCCCAAATCCGAGTCTTGCTTGCATTTCGTGCGTACTCTTCTGGTGGGCCCTAGAAGTGACAATAGTTAACTGCCATGCACTTCAAATAAAATATGGTTCAGGGATGTCAAAGAGATACACAACCCTGGCTGCTTTAAGAGCGCTTTCGAGAGAGCCTAATTGATGGGTCCAGCGTTGCAAAAACACCACTCCCGGCACCCAACTAGTGGTGCACACCCCCGATACCCCAGATTACACCAAACGTGACCACCAGACACTCAAAGGGGGCACCTCCAGGGTCAGCAGGTTGAAAGGATGTACAAAACGCACAATCTACAAATGCTACACCTGAAACCAACACCTCTGTCCAAATAAGTGCCCTTTTCGTACCACTCTTCCATCACCCCAAAAAGGCTTCTTGACGACTTCGAGGCCGATATCTCACCCGCAAATAGGCTTCTCTCGGTCTGAGACATCTGAGGGGTCCTGATGCTGCCTTTTTTGTCAAGATGCTCAATCTACACCCCCGTGCACAACCAACTTTGGTCGTTTTTGAGCACCCTACGGCCATTCAACTCTTCATCCCCTTTGTATTTTTATTAATTTTCGAACTTCTTTTTTAGTTTTCCTGGTCCAAAAAACCCGTTTTACCTGCAAACGGGGGTTAAATGCTGCCGTTTTCCCCCTCAAATTATGAAAAGGAGCAAAAAAGGGACCCCTCGGTAGATAGGCCCCGGAGTGTTATGGGTTAAGTGTGATTTAAATGTGAGGCGAAAGAAAATAATAAAGGTGTATAAAAAGGAGTAAAAACTCAAGAACGAAAGACCCAAAGCAACGCATCACAAAGAGAGAAGGCAAAGTCCCCTGATAAGATTATTATATAAAACCAAATAAAAAATGAAAATAAAAAAATGAAACTATTATTTTGAGGTATGCGTTTTTGCGCTCACCGGCCGAGCTGCGCTTAGTCCCCGTTGTCCCCGTTCTAAGGACTCTGGCGGATTCCTACTGCGGTGGTCAAACTGCGGGGCAGCCTTGTCGGAGTCTGCGATAGGTACCTCGTCGTAGTATCTGGTCAGCAGCTTGGGCGTGAAACCTACTAGCGAGTTGTTGAAGATGCACGCGGGTGCAGATAAAAGGCGAAAACAAAATAAAAACAAGTGAAGAAGGGCACCAGGAACTAGGCAGAGGTTGCTTCCATGGGCTAGCATCACAAGGTTGTAATCAAACTCAGTTCATCAGCACACAGCACAATGCTTGAAGAATCTGCTTGGACGCCTGCGTTCCTTCAAAGGTACATTACATATCTACCTAACATTTATATGAGGATGTTCTCACTCCCAAGCTCTTCTTTCAGTCCATTCAGCTTAATCGGCCAGCCTCAAATGTGAATAGAGCCCTTTCCTTCGCAAACCCGTGGAACACCTTTTAACCTTTCTGGACAATCTGTCCATTGAAACCACTAAATCTAAATCAGCCACATTATTAAAACTACTTAATCTAATTCTTATGTTCGCATCTGCTGCCCTGTTGTTGAGTACCTCCTTGCCGCTAGAACTCCAACGTCGCCTGACGTTGCCTAACCAAAGCTTCAATCTAAACCCTCTTGCTTGAACAAAGAAGTAAGTAGTGGAGGGCACCACCTTCTTCGTTTCCTTATCCATTGGTAAACGTTCTTCTTCTTTCAATCGATTGTTATATGTACTTATAAAATATAAAATATAGCGCGCATTCGACGACACTGATCAAGCGACTGGCACCTTCCGAAGAAGGGCCTCCGTTTCCTTATCCAGTGCCTCCAAGAAACCCAAATAATAAACCATCAAACCACTTGGGGAGAATAGAACAAATCTCTTTGTCGACAATTGTCCAACCACATCCACCCCACCCCTGGTGAAACTGAAACAAACTAAAAAAAGAAAAACACAATCTATCTTACGCAGACTGGATGAACACTTTGTTTGAGCTGCGTACCCATACTCTTCCCTCCTCCCCCTCCTCTGCAATAAAAACTCGATCCATCCTTCTGCCGGTCAGATCCCCCCCAATGCTGCCAACCTCATACACCGGTTGCCATCCCATCAATCGCCCCATGGTGTTTGTTCTAAGGTCCATCTTAGTCATCGCACCAAGGATAACACTTTCTCTCGCAACAAGCATCTTCTCCGTCTGACAAAAAGAAACTCGATAAAACCTCAGTGTGCATGGGGGGTCACTGTTAAAAGGAAAACCCCATTGCACTAGTCCGCAAGGGACAGGGTTGCTCCTATCACAAGGCGACACCCGCCACAAGCGGTGCACGAGGGTGCATGCCTGCCTGCGGGGAATGCAGCTTCAGAAGCTGCACCACGTCCCAGTTCCCTGTTGCCGCTGCATGGTGGAGAGCGGTGCTATCACACAGCGTAGGGTATTGTGAAAGAAGAAGCTCTGTGCACTTAGGGAAGCCGCACCATGCTACGCAGTGCAGCACCTCTCTCAAAACTGCTTCGTCTCCGCACACTGCTGCATTTAGCATCCCAGAGATCTCTTCGGAGTAGCTGCAGTCTGCCGCATAGTGCTCAGCTTCGCTGCCCTTCCAGTAGACCCCAAGCAGCTTGACAATATCTTGCAACCCGAAGCTCTCCACACACACCACCTCCTCCCCAATACCGCACTCCACAACACTCGCTCCCTCCGGAAGCTCTTCGCCACCGCATGTCAGCTTGAAGCTGTTCAAGCCCATTCCTCCCAGCTCCCTCACTCTCTCTTTCAAATCCCAAACTGTCCAGTGTTCCAGAAGAACAACCGCCACCGTCACTGACTGAGGAAGCGCTACGCTAATCGTGATGGTCTGCATGTTCCTTCTTTTCTGGGGTCTTTTTAAAGCTTTGTTTACCTATTTGTAAAACAATTCTACAAATTAAAAAAGTCTGAAAATAAAAAGGTCCGAAGAAAAACAGAGGTCTCGCGTCCAGAGCTTTTCCCTCCGGTGTTCTTCTTGGGTTTGAAGGATCTACCATTGGGAGGAACCACCACTCCACCGTCTAGAAAATAACACGCACATCAACGAGGCCGAAACTCGGTCAGGTTGCTAGAAGGAATGAGGAAGCGGTCGCCGATGAACCTGAGATGAGACAAATCAACAGTAGTGAGTGAAGCGCACCCGGAGAGGAAGTCCCGAACTGTAGTCTCGTGAGGCTACGGGATGTTCGAGGAACCGATGCTCTCCAAGCACGGGATGTCAATATTGATGGAAGGCGAAGGGGGACGTCGAGAGACGGCAGCAGTTCACGCGGCACGGAGATATGAGAGCCTTGAAGGATCACTACTTCGTGGCCACTGACTGGCTGTTCTTCACCACGCTGCAGTGGCATAATGTGGGACAGCGCCACCCCCCAAGAACCACGAAGACCTTACGCAAGTAAGAGAGCTGGCCCGGCGAGCTACGAGGGCAAAAAACCTCATTTCTCCTTGGAGATGAGAACATATATTATAGTGCGACATGATCAGACTGGAACGGCCGCCCCGGGGCATCCTCTGCTCAACCCGGCGGACGTGGGAGGCCCTTCTTCGGAAGGTGCCAGTCGCTTGATCAGTGTCGTCGAATGCGCGCTATATTTTATATTTTATAAGTACATATAACAATCGATTGAAAGAAGAAGAACGTTTACCAAAGGAGTATCGTGTGTCGCAGTTTTCGTTGGGGTCCTTCCTCGTTTCCCCTTTCGCCACCACCATTTGCAGTGGTTGCTGCTTCCACGCCGCCGTCAGCGCCATCCGGTGCTCCCCCACCTGCACCTCGCCGAACGGGGGCTGCCCTGCCGACTGGACCACCGCCAGTTGCCGCCCCTTCTTCGGGATGACGCGAATGACCGTCGCGTCCTTCCACCCGTTGTTCCGTAGCAAGCCCTGCACCTGCTCGCCCGTGATCCCGCGTGGCACACCGTGGAGGTCGAACTTTCGTCCGGCCCCTGTTCCCACCAGCAAGCCAGCCTCCTGTGCTTTGTGTCTGGCGTCGTCGCTGTCCAGGTTCCCGTCTTGCACCAAACCGAGACCCCTCCCGTTGCTTGTGAGGGTGGCCGTAGGTCCTCCGATCCCCCGCGCCGCCGACACGTCCCACGTCCTCAGCCATAGTGGTGGCTGCTTCTCTCGCTTCCTCCTGCGGTCCTCTACGAACAAGCCCCCCGCACCAGCCTGCTTCGCCTTCCCTTCTTCGTTGGCCGCCACGTAGACCAGGAGGTCCAGCTTGGTCAGCTGTCCCTTCCAGGCCTCGCCTCGTGGCTCTGAGATCCCCCGCAGGGTGACTCCCAGCGCCTTGAGTGCCTTCACCGTCTCGTTCTTGGCGTCCGCTTGCACCTTCGCCCACCCGTCCTCCCCGGATGCGGCTCTCCACCAGATGGCTCGCAGTACGATCGTGCTGCTGTCGTTGTCGTCGTCCTCGTCCATCCACTTCTCCTGCACCTGCACCTGACGAGAAGGCCATTCCTTCGCCGTCACCTTCTGCGCTTGCACCGGCTTCCCTGACCTCGCCGTTCGCGCCACCTGCACCCATGTTGATGATGCTGCCTCCTTCTGGGGAGTTTGCTCCCCCCCCTCGGGAGGGGACCCAGGGCCACCACGTGGAGGTTCCCCAGCCATCTTTGATTGCGATTATTTTGATTAATTCCAACCCAAATTACCAGCCCCTTTTTTTAAAAAAAGACACGGATATTCCGAAACACCAAATCAACTCACGTGCTGGGGCCGCACTTCACGCAAGATCGCTGCACGGCTTTGAGCTGTAACAATTGTTCTGTCTTAGGATTACGTTTCAAGAAGAAATCATCAAATTGACCACCCTGATGAGAGGAAATAATAAGATTGGTCATCGCATTCATGTCGAAGGCTTCTAGACTTTTGCACCCTGATAGCTTTGAACCTTGTCATCTTTTTCTTTTCTTTTTCTCTCTTTGGGCTACTGCGGGTACCTGAAATGTTTAATGGGAGAAAAAGAAAAAAGAATAACAGTAACAACCTTAAAAAGAAGCAGGATAAAATACAGCATCTTCCTCTCCGAAATTCTTCGCTTTACAGTAATCAAAAAAGAACATTTTTCCTACTTCTAACCTGCACCGTACCACACAACCTATTGGCGCACCTGCAACGACTACACAGCCATCGCCCCCGTGTCAAGAAAATGGGCTAAACACGTACCTTGGTGTGAGCTTTAAGGTTGTCTTCTTTCCCCTAAAAATAAAAGAAAACAATTTAACACTCGCTGATAAAGGGAAGCCCGCCCAGATCGAATTGAGGTCGTTTCTTTTTTTTTCTTTTTCTTTTCTTTTACTCAAATCCAAAGCAATGGTGAAAAACCTGGAAAACAAAAAGAAAAACCCCCCCAAAAAAAAACAAAACCAAAAAAAAGCTTTAAAAAATGCCAAAAGTTCGTTCTGTTCACTTCTTGCTCTGAAGACAGGGAAAATGGATAAGACGGGAAAGAAGGGGAAAATGGCAAAAAGCGGGCCTTAAGAGCAGGAGTCCTTATCTACAAGTCTTGGGTTACGTTCTTCCTCCTCCCGGGGGAGAGGAGGGTCACACAATGTCTCCTTCTTCTTATTCTGTATGCTTACCCCCGGTGGCACCTGATCCTTCAAGAAAAGTATCAGTGCCTCCTCTCAAAACGATGGTTCTTAGTTCTTCGCAACTTGACAAGAAGCCATCACCAACGGAATTAAGATTGGTCATCCCATTTAAGTCGATGGTTCTAGCTTTCTGCACTCTGACAAGAAATCATCACCAATGTAATCAATATTCGTTAATCTTTTATTCCCTGTACTATTATTTTACATTTGAAGAAGCGCATTCAATTTGAAAAAAAAAAGGGGGGATCACCAATGTAATAAAGATTGGTCATCGAATTCAAGTCAATGGTTTCCAATTTGCACTCAGTCAAAAAGGAGGCACCAATGGAATAAATAATTGTTAGTGATCATCCCTGTCGTCGGCGGGTCCTCTTACCCACTACCTGTAAACGCAAGGTCTGGACCAAAGCTTGGTTGGCTATTATGCGCTGCAATGCGGTTTCGTCCCTCTCCACCGGACCGCGGAACTAACAAGAGGCCTTGTGAAGGCCTAGGGACTCATCAGCGATGAAGCCACCTCTCGAGAGTTCAAAGTACACCTTTTTAAGGTGAAAATAGGATGAAATGAAAAAAGGACATACAATGAAGCTCGATTGGTGACTCACAAGACACGACAAGGATGTTTGCCATACCTTATCTTTCGTCGTCGTCCTTGTCTTGCGGCCCTAAGGCACCAATGAAAGCTTGGTCATGTGATTCAAGCTGATGGTTTCCAGTTCGGTGCACCCATATAAAAAGTAATTATGAATAGAAACATTGGGGAGGATGAGATCAACGTCAGGTGGCTGCAATTTTGAAGAAACGAAGATAGTATACTTGTAACACAGCCTGTGGAGTCGGTGACAACGAGGAACCGAAGTCCAGAAGGAAGGTCCGTCTTGCTCATGAACAAGAAAACGACAGCTGGTGAGCTCCCCACCTCAACCACCGAACCAGCTCAGGGTCAGCTGACACAAGACCCTCAAGCTCCGAAAGCACTCCTGAGTTCTTGTCCTTCAGGTCTTCCAGATGAACGGTTCTCATCTTCGCCTCCACATGGACCACGGAGCCCTCCGCAAGCCCAAGTTCCTGAAGCTCTTCACCCCCGTTCTTGTCCAGGGCCTTTCCCTCCCAAACCAGTTTGAACTAGCCTTCGAGTAAACCAGCAGCACACCCATCGTCATATCGCTCACCTCTTCATCTGATCTCTTTCTCTTTCCATTCATGTTTTTTTTAGTTTCGTTCTCCCCCCCCCCCCCCCCACACCCTTTTTGCTTTGTTTCTTATTTTCCCTGTGTCAAATGATGATGAAAGAAGAAGAAGAAGAAGAAGAAGAGATTCTCTGCTGAGAAGATGATCCTCTTGAAAATAAAACCCACGTCAACTACTTATCACACTGCTCGAACATAAGGGAACGCAGCAGCATCATCTTCGTATGTGTGTGTATGAGTGTGCAGGCGTTGGTACCTGTTGTTACCTCGTTTCTTTATGCAAACAAAAGGGGAACGTTGGCAGCCTGTTTCGGGTTGACAGACTTCTCCAGGTCTTACCCGGCACGTACAAACAACGGCTAGTTCCTCTTTTAATTTAAACCCAAAGCAAATGAAAAACCAAAAAACAAAAAGGTCTCTTTTTTAAATTCCACTTCTTTTTCGACTTGCTAAGGCCGCGCTCACCATGACCGTGCTGGTGTTCTCATTTCACAAGCTTTGCTGGTTGTTTTGGCACTTGGCTCTAAAAGAAAAAAAGGCCACAAACTCGTTTTGCTGTTCTCTATTTCTCCTTTTTCTCTTTTTTCTTCTGTTTTATTTTGTTTCCTCCATTTGGAGGACCTTACACGAACTGCAAAGTAAAAAGAAAATGGCCCCCACCCCGTCCTTCCTACACTTCTTGCACTCTGAAAACAGATGGAGGAAAGTAAAACATAAGGTCATCTGATTTCAAGGTGTAGAGAGTGTACAAGATGTCTTTCCTTTTATTTCCGTATACCTACCCACGGTGGCACCTTAGCCTTTAAAAGCCTATTAAAAGTATCAGTGTCTCCTCTTAAAACGATGGTTTCCAATTTGTTGCACCCATCCAAGAAGAAATCACCAATGGAATTAAGATTGGCCATCGCATTCAAGTCGATGGTTTTTAGTTTTTTGCACCTAAATAAGAAGTTATGACCAATAAAAGAAAGATTGGCCATCGCGTTCAAGTCGATAGTTTCTAGTTCTGTGCACCCTGACAAGAAGAAAAAACCAACGGAAGAAAGATTGGTCATCGAATTCAGGTTGATGGTTTCTAACTTTTCGCAATCTCTTAAAAAGTAATCATCAATAGTAGAAACATTGGGGAGGATGAGATCAACAGACGTCAGGTGGTAGCAATATTGAAGAAACGCTGCGCCTATCCTTGTAACACAGCCTGTGGAGTCGGTGACAACGAGGAACCGAAGTCCAGAAGGAAGGTTCCACCCGTTCATGGACAAGACTTCGACAGCTGGCGAGTTCCCCACTTCAACCACCAGAACCAGCTCAGGGTCAGCTGACACAAGACCCTCAAGCTCCGAAATCACTTCTGAGCCAAGATCCTTCAGCTGAACGGTTCTCCTCTTGTTTGCCTCCACATGGACCACGGAGCCCTCCACGAGCCCAAGTTCCTGAAGCTATTCACCCCCGTTCCTTTCCAGGACTTCTCCCTCCCAAACTAGTTTGAACCTGCCTTCGAGTAAACCAGCAGCACACCCAGCCTTCTTGTATAGGTTCCCCACCGTCTCCTTCCCAGACACTTCCACATCGTGAACCCCGCCTCCTGTCTTCACGAACACTGTCATATCGTTCATTTCTTTTTCTTCTTTTTGTTGTGTTTCTGTTCTGTGCCTCTCAAGCCCTGTCTTTGAAAGTGATCTTGCAAACGAGGAAATATAAATAAACGAAAAATTACCGGAAGGAAAAATATCCGGACTTGTTTTATATTTTCTATGAAAAGTAGAAACATTGGGGAGGATGAGTTCAACAGATCAGGTGGTTGCACTTCTGAAGAAACCCAGCGCCGTAAACTTTTATGGAGACACGAAACATGTAAAGCAGAGAGGTAGCAACTAGAGAGGAAAATTCGTGTTAAAAAGTTGTGTCTCCATGTGCCCGTCTTCGCACGTCTCAGGTGTGTTTCTGCACAAATTGTGCAATTTGTTATCGTTACAGTAAAAAGTAGGATAAGGCCGTAAATAAAGGACCCCATTTCCAGTCACCTTCTCAAGGGATTGGACTGTTCTGAGGTCAAACAGTTATTTTTGGACATTTAAAAAGTATGAACTGCTCAGAAGCAGCTTGAGAAATTGCTTGAACAGCACCGTAGTGCTGACAAGCGGGTAATTGGGTAGTTTTCAACCAGCAATCTCACCATGGCATCCCTGTTAGGTCATTGCCTATGGCTTCTTCCCGAGCGCAAGGATGCCCTCCGAGAACAAAGGAAATGGCAAATCGCGTTTAAAACACCAACCTTTTTTCTACCCGTGTTATGTAGCAGCTTAGAAAAAGGGGGAAATAGCAAAAAAGAATTAGTCCGCATGAAACGGAACCGGCAGTCCTTTTTCGAGGTTAGGAAAGGAAAGGAAGGGTCTACTGGGACTGCTCAGAAAGTACTTAGGAGAGGTTCCCGAGTCAGTGGGGCTCCAGATGATGCATGCATGAGGGAACAGCGCTTTGTTCGCTGCATCGTAAGCAGAGGGTAAAAGCCTGTTCTTACAACACGAGCAGTCCGTGGTGGCAGGAACGTCTGGAGACGAGGACTCTCTTTAGTGCTGGTGCGGATATTCTAGAGAAAACTAACGAATGCACGAGGATTATTTTCCAGAAAGCGAAGGTTGAACTAAAAACAAGCCGAACAGAAGACAGGGAAGCACACTCTTAATCATGATGGAAGCGTACCGGACTGTTTTCTTGCCCCAAACGGCATCCTTTCCTACGGAGTGCTTAGACGCACGTTTATGACTGGGAGTATGACCACCCCTCTACATAACGTTGCAAGGCGCAGGTACTGTTCACGTGCGGAACTGCTTGGTCTCGTGCTCCCTTTGTTAAAATTACAAGTAATCCTCGATTACTGTAGGAATGCATACTGGAACGTGCGAAGAGGCGGACATGACGCACTGTGAGCGTGCAGATGCACCTATGTGTAATGATGAACGATATTTACTTTTAATAGGTGGTGGGGATAACATGAAAATATAAGAAAAACATCAGATGTGTTGTTCGCTGTTGACCTCCTCGTCGGTCATCACCGGTAGCGCCCGAGTGGAAGAACATAATGCAGATGCTCAGGGTGACGAACAGGCAGCAAACTGCACGAGCGCAGAATCTTGGTTACCCGGGACGCACCGGCTGGGGTTGAGCTGTACACTGCACGCATTAAGGACACGACGCGGAACGCAGAAGAAGCTACAACTCGGCCGCGGCGCGCCCCCTGTAATCAAGTAGACAGTTCTTGTGCAGGGCGCCGCCAACACCGGCCACGTGTACGGCTTCAGAACGACCCAGGAACCACCACTGGGAGGTCGGAAACACCTATCTTTTTTACCCCCACTGGACATGGGCCTTACCCATGAAGGTCAAATGCGACATGTTTGACTGTGAAAAAAAAAGGAAAAAAAAAGGTGATACTTTCTCGATTAATGCGTGTCATCCTTGCGCAGGGACCATGCTAATCTTCTCTGTATCGATCCAATTTTAACGGATGTTCCATTTCTGGACTCCAACAGACACTTGACGGTCTAAGGTAGGTTTCTGCTCTGTGAGCCACCCAGAAAAAGAACCATGTACAGTGGGAACCGAACAGAGAGGCTTTCTATCAATGACATCAATTTTTATCAACATACGGATACACGAACGAAATATGTTCATTTAAATCACACTTAACCCATAACACTCCGGGGCCTATCTACATAGGGGTCCCTTTTTTGCTCCTTTTCATAATTTGACGGGGAAAATGGCAGCATTTAACCCCCGTTTGCAGGTAAAACGGGTTTTTTGGACCAGGAAAATTTAAAAAAAAGCTCAAAAATTAATAAAAATACAAAGGGGATGAAGAGTTGAATGGCCGTAGGGTGCTCAAAAACGACCATGTCAAAATGAGTTGTGCACGGGGGGGTGTAAATTGAGCATTTTGGGACAAAAAAAGCAGCATCAGGACCCCTCAGATGTCTCAGACCGAGAGAAGTGCCTATTTGCGGGTGGAATATCGGCCTCGAAATCGTCAAGAAGCCTTTTTGGGGTGATGGAAGAGTGGTACGAAAAAAGCACTTATTTGGACAGAGGTGTTGGTTACAGGTGTAGCATTTGTAGATTGTGCGTTTTGTGTCATCCTTTCAACCTGCAGAACCTGGAGTTGCCCCCTTTGAGTGGTTGGTGGTCACGTTTGGTGTAATCTGGGGTGTCGGGTGTGTGTGCTCCACTAGTTGGGTGCCGGGAGTGGTGTTTTTGCAACGCTGGACCCATCATTTAGGCTCTCTCGAAAGCGCTCTTTAAAAGCAGCCAGGGTTTGGTATCTCTTTGGCTGAACCCTAACCATATTTTATTTAAAGTGCAAGGCAGTTAACTATTGTCACTTCTAGGGCCCACCAGAAGAGACCGCAACACTCCAACGAAATGCAAGCCCCCTCACAGTTTTTTCACAGGCTTCGGCCAGACCCACAGTCGAAAAGTAGTTATTGCAAACTACCGTGCCGTCGTTCCCCGAAAATTCCCCGTCAACCCTTGGTAAACGTTCTTCTTCTTTCAATCGATTGTTATATGTACTTATAAAATGTAAAATATAGCGCGCATTCGACGACACTGATCAAGCGACTGGCACCTTCCGAAGAAGGGCCTCCCACGTCCGCCGGGTTGAGCAGAGGATGCCCCGGGGCGGCCGTTCCAGTCTGATCATGTCGCACTATAATATATGTTCTCATCTCCAAGGAGAAAAGAGGTTTTTTGCCCTCGTAGCTCGCCGGGCCAGCTCTCTTACTTGCGTAAGGTCTTCGTGGTTCTTGGGGGGTGGCGCTGTCCCACATTATGCCACTGCAGCGTGGTGAAGAAAAGCCAGTCAGTGGCCACGAAGTAGTGATCCTTCAAGGCTCTCATATCTCCGTGCCGCGTGAACTGCTGCCGTCTCTCGACGTCCCCCTTCGCCTTACAGCCTTCCGAGTCATACCTGGCCATGATCCACGTCTTGTCAAAGTCCAGGATGAGGGCGAACCGGACAAACTTCATGTGAATCCCGAGTTCCTTCGCGGTTTTAGGCTCTTCGCCGAGCACGTGTTTGCAGACCCGTATCATGGCTTCTGGCGTCCACTCCCCTTCCGCTTCGACGATCCCGGCCGTCGCCAGTTTCGTGTGGGAGAGCTTATCTTCCAGACCCGCTCGATGTTCTTCAGCCAGGGCGTGAACGGCGGCCTTGCCCGACCGTCGGTTCGCCCTGAGGAGGTCCAAGCGGTCTTTCTTCTTTGCGGGCTCCGCTTGTCCGTCGCACAACTGCCCGCGCTTCGCGCTCTTGGACCGCCATTTGACGAGCAGAGGTGGCTCTGGTGCACGATCTGTGCTGGTCCTTACCAGCTTGGTGTCGTGGCCAAGGTACACGTCCGGGCATGCGCCTCCCTTTCGCTTCTTCTTGTGGTGGCTTGCGAGGGGCGGGGCCGGGGCTGGGGCTGAGTGTGGGGCCAGGGCTTCGTCGCCGTCGTGGGTAGTGAGGCATGCCAGTTCCAGCTCCTCCGTCCGTGGCGCAGGTTCCGCCGTTTCCGATGGCGGGGTCGAGGTCGGGGCAGAGACTTTGTCGTCGTCGTCGCCAGTCAGGTCTATGACCACCTTCAGATTTCTCTGTGCCTCATCGGTCCCCCGTGGGGCAGGTCTCGCTGACTGAGGATGGGGGTCGTCGTCTGTTTGCGTCGACTCTGTGGGTGGTGGCTCCAGCATGTACATGTCCCCCTGTGGGGGAGGAGGAGGTTCCGTCGCAGCAGTCAAATCCGCGGGTGGCTCCAGCATGTACATGTCTCTGCTGTGCTGTGTCAGCTCCGGCAAGTACAGGTCGTCTGTAGCCGACAGACCGGCCAGGGGTGAGAATCGTTCTGGGGTGCGAGGGAAACACGCGGTCGTTGCGCTGTGTGCGCGTCTCGGTTGTGATCCGGGGCTTGACGTGCGACCTCTCGTGATGCCCCCACGACCTCGTTGGTGCCCCGGGACATCGGACCACAGCAGACTCTGATGGACAGTCGTCGTTGTTCGCGTAAAAGAAGAAGAAGCAGAAAAAGAAGGAGGAGAAGTAGAAGTGCCCCGTCCTAACGCAGTCCTGCTACTGCTTTGCATCTGTCGTTGCGACATCGTCGTCAGAGCTAACGGCACCCAGGGCTCCGCTGTCGTCAAGAGGGGTGGTGGGGCGACCGCCTCCGTTGAGGGCTCGGGTTGCACCCATGTCGTCGATCCATGCTGCCCCAGAGGTTCAGACAGGTCCATCTGCACGGGGACTGGGTCTGTAACGGGGAGGGCATCAACTTCGGGTAACGGGTCCGAGGCGAGGACCGGGTCAGACGCGGGGACCGGGTCTCTGGTGGAGGCTGCGCCTGGTGTTGGAACCGGGTCTGCGGAGGGGATCAGACTAGAAGCGTGGACCGGGCCTGTGGTGGGGACTGCGTCCGTGACAGAGATCGGGCCAGGCGAACTGACTAGGTCCGTGGCGTAGACTGGGCCAGTTGTGGGCACTGGGTCGTCAGGGACTATCGAGACCGGGCCAGATGCGGGGACCGGATCCGTGACGGGGACCGGGTCAGCGACTGGGCTGGCTGCGGGGACCGGGTCTGTGATGGGGGCCGTGTCTCCAACCGGGTTGGTTGTGGGGGCCGGGTCCGTGACAGGGACCGGGTTAGCCGCGGGGACCGGGTCTGTGACGGGGACCGGGTCAGCGACTGGGCTGGTTGCGGGGACTGGATCTGTGGCAGGGGCCGTGTCTGCGACCGGGTTAGCCGTGGAGACCGGGTCTGCGGTGCGGACCGGGTCAGCGACTGGGTTACTTGTAGGGACCGAGTCAACGACCAAACTGGTTTCGGGGATCGCGTCTGTGATGTGGGTCGTGTCTGCGACCGGGCCAGATGCGGGGACCGGGTCTGTGACGGGGACCGGGTCAGCGACTGGGCTGGTTGCGGGGACTGGATTTGTGGCAGGGGCCGTGTCTGCGACCGGGTTAGTCGTGGAGACCGGGTCTGTGGTGAGGACCGGGTCAGCGACTGGGTTACTTGCAGGGACCGGGTCAACGACCAAACTGGTTTCGGGGATCGCGTCTGTGATGTGGGTCGTGTCTGCGACCGGGCCAGATGCGGGGACCGGGTCCGTGACGGGGACCGGGTCAGCGACTGGGCTGGTTGTGGGGACCGGGTCTGCGACGGGGGCCGTGTCTGTGACGGGGACCGGGTCCGTGATCGGCTAGCTGCGGTAACTGGGTCTGTGATGAGGACCGGGTCAGCGATTGGGCTAGTCGCGGGGACCGGGTTCGTGACGGGGGCCGTGTTCGCGACCGGTTTAGTCGCGGGGACCGAGTCCGCGACCGGATTAGCCGTTGGGGCCGGGTCCGTGACGGAGATCGGGCCAGATGTATGGACCGGGTCTGCAACGGGGGTCGGGTCAATGCTGTGGACCGGATTGGCGTCTGAGTCCGGACCAGGTGAAGGGACCGGGTCATCATTGGGGGTGAGGCTAGCTGCAGGGGTCTGGCTCAAACAGGGGCCTGAAACCGGTGGCATTACCTCGTCCTGCGCTCCCTTGATGCAAGCGTGGACGTCGAACGCTTTTGGTCCGCCGCCGTTCTGCTCCCTTATGGTCCTTGCTCTGGCCCAGCTTTCTTCGGTGATACCCAGGATGTTCTGTTCGTCATACATACGTAGGACCTGCCTCAGTCCATTGACACGGTGTTCTTCCTTGTCTGTGTCCATCACGGTGTACCACGACCTGCCGGTTTTGATGGCTGTAGTCCAGTGGCCCGTCCTGGAGCCTTTCGGCGGGCCGATTACCAGAACTGGGTACCGTCCGCTCTTGACCACGCTCTGCAGCGAGGCCTCTTCGCCAAGGATCACAAAATTCCCCGTCAACCCCAGCACCACCTTTTCCACGACACTGAAATCTTCAAGTGCGTGCCCCTCGATTTTGGTGGCGTGGACGCGAAAACGCGAAAGACAACCCGTGCTCACGCAGTTTAGGCAGTATATTTTTATGCCATATCTCTTACGCTTGAGAGGACAGTAGACCCCAAGCCCCCCCAATTGCCCCGTGACGGTACGAGTGTCTCGTCAATGCTTAAATATTTTCCTGGCACTGCTGTTTTTGCCCACTTGTTACCAATTCTGCCCAGAAACCCTCGTGTCTTCCACAACACATCACCGTTTGACTCTTCTGTGTGAGTGAAGTGGAGGCTACTTTTAATTTCCTGGTAGCGTCTCCTGGGCTTCGTGTTACTGAAAAGGGGGATTTTCATGGGTCCTGTGGACCAATACGTTTGCTAATTCTGGGCACGCCGCAAACCCATTATAATGCTCAATCCGAGAAAGCGGTGGAGTCCTGGGTCGAAATCTTATCAATCTCAGCGTCCTTATGCTTGTTTGTCTCTTCTTGGATGACGTCTGTGAACTTCTTATCAAAAAACCGAAGGAATAATCATCGTCAGGTTTCTGCGTACCACGGGACAGCTTTTTCCCCCCCCACTGGCCTATTTTATGGTCTCTATGGGTACCAACTCCCTTACCCATGAAGGTTGGACCTCGTCCGTAGCTGTTTTGGCTTTACCTTTGCGTTTTTTGGACACAGTCTGCACACCCGTTATTTTGCGTTTTTTCGCCTACCCACTCGGATTTGGGACCCACTTGGTGGGTGGATAACAAGGTAAAGTGATGCAGTGCAACATGAATTGCAGTTGAAAATAACTCCTCACTATAGTCGTTCTTGGAGATCCAGGGGTCGTGGGGACGAAAAAGTACTTAGAGAAAAAAACGATTTTTCAAAACGACAAATATTTGCGCCTTGGAGTGTTATGGGTTAAAGAAAAAAAAGTGTCTCGAGTTCCTCTCCTTGGAAGGGGAGGTGGTCGAGAAGGTACAAGAAATTCTGTATATGGTTTATTGATCATGGATCAGATTGGGTACCAATAAAGTACAGAAACTGTAGCTTTAGAATCGTTGGTTAACCTCCCGAACCTCTTTCTCCAAACCCAGATAAGGCTTAGAGGGGGAGGAGCAAGGAACCCGCGGTGGTCTGGAGGGAGAAAAGGGAGGGGGGAGGGGATTCTCACCGTGAACAAAGAGGTACACGGGTTGGAGGCGATCCCGTCCTGGAAGGAAGGAAGGAAGGAAGGAAGGAAGGAAAGAAAGAAAGTCCTTTTCTCCCTCTTCCCTTTTCCCCTTTTCCTTTTCTCCGTCCCGCTCTTCTTTTTTTCCGACTTCCCTCGCGCGAGCATGTTCAACAATTTGGCCGTCTATCGGACCCTTTGGAGTTCCGTGGCGGTAACTGAAATGGTTTTAAGTTAGGATGAAGAAGCGAAGAAATAGATAAAAAGGGGTGGGAAAGAATAAATACTGCATACGAAAACAGAGAGTCGAGTAAAAAAGGGAAAAGGTGACTGACATCCTCAAGAGGAGCCTCCCACGTAAAAAACGCAAGCCCCCCCTTTTCCCCTTCTCCTCCGGTAGTTCCTATTATATCATTCCTTTTTCTTAATCACGTCATCGGGTGGGGAACTTTCTTTCACACTACTCTGTCGGCGGGCGGGTCTGCTGTGGTGGGGGCAGGATGTCTGCATCCGCAAAAAACATGTGCTTTTCGGGAAGCGACGAAACCTCGATGCTTTGCAACTTCGGGCACTCAGCCGCACCTTTCCTGGTGCCTCTTCACTGTTGTTTGCGTGAAGGGTGCTCTTGGTTTCCCGACCCGGTAGTTCGTCTTGGTCGCTCCGCAGTACTTGCAGGTGAACGGTCCCTGTTTTCGTGGGCTTGCCTTTTTCTTCTTCTTCTTCTTTTTCTCGGCTGGTCGTTTCGGGTCGTATCAAATGGTCTTTGATGCTACTTTCATCGAGCATCTCCCCCTTCGCTGTTGCATTCCTAATCGATTCCATCGCTAATTGAGATGACGTTGGTGAAGCCTGCCAGATCTACGGTTTGCAATACAGGGCACCTAGACAGGAAGAAACGGCCAATGGTGGTGACGTTGGAGAAGCCCGTCAGGTTCACTGTTTGCAATCCCGAGCAACCATCCAGGAAGTGATTGCCTATGGTGGTTACGTTAGAGAAGACTGCCAGATCCACGGCTTGCAATCTCGAGCACTTATTCAGGAATCTACTACCAATGGAGGTAGTGTTGGAGAAGGCTGTTAGATCCACGCTTTGCAATCCCGTGCAATTAGCCAGGAAGGAATCGCCAATTGAAGTGACGTTGGAGAAGACTGCCAGATCTACGCTTTGCAATCCCCAGCATGAAGTCAGGAAGTTAGCACCAATGGTGGTGACGTTGGAGAAGGCTGTCAAATCCACTCTTTGCAATCGCGAGCAATCAGCCAGGAAGCAACTGCCAATTGAGATTAAGCTGGGGAAGACTGTCAGATCCACGGTTTGCAATCTACAGCAATCATGAAGGAAGGAATCACCAATTGAGGTGACGTTGGAGAAAATTGTCAGATCCACGGCGTGCAACCCAGAGCATGAAAACCGGAGGAGGAAGAAACCGCCAATAGTATTGACGTTGGAGAACGTTGGAAGACTGTCAGATCCACGGTTTGCAATCCCGAGAAATTAGACAGGAAGTCATCGCCAATTGAGGTGAAGTTGGTGAAGAAGCTCTCATCACCAAAGTTAATGGACGAGAGGTACGACTCGTGAAGGAAGTCGTCCCCAATGGTGTTGAGCTCCAGCCTCAAATCGAGAGACTCCAAGGTGACATCACAATCAATGCCCCCACAAAGGAAACCATCTCCGATATCCCTGGCACGGTTTGTGGAGTCGGTGACAAGAAGGAACCGAAGTCCAGAAGGAAGGTCCTGCCAGTCAATGCACACCACCTTGTCTGGCGAGTCCCCAACATCGACTTCAAGAACCTCCTCGGGGTCTGCCGCCACAAGCCTTTCAAGTACCAGTTTCACTTCAGGACACTCCTTCAACTCAGTCAGCCCAACGATTGTGCCCGGGACCACATCGACAACAGCCCCCTCCACGAGCCCGATCCCCTAAACATCCTCATCCCCGAACCTGCTCAGCACCTGTTTCTCCCAAACCAGTTTGAACATCCCATTCAGCAAACCAGCAGCACACTCCGCCTTCTTGTACAGGTCCCCCACTGTCTCCGTCCCAGCCACCTCCACCTTTCGTCTTCACAAACACTGTGAAGCTCATTTTAGCTTCTTTTCCTTTTTTTCTTTTTTATTCTTCGTGTGGTATCTACCGATTGGGACCGGTGGATTAGAAGGGGCTCGAAAGGAAGGTAAAAGAAAAAGGCCATGTCACATGCAAACTCTGCGCGAGAGCCGCAGGCCCCTAGAAGGCGCTAATTTGTAAAACGAGGGTAATGAGGGTACTGTAACAGCACGCAACAGATGGACACAGAGGCAGACTCCTTTTAAGTATGCACAGCTGATGTGCATGTGTGATTCTATTCTCTCTCTCTTTCTTTTTCTTTTTCCCCTCCTTTTTTCTTCTTCTTCAGGAAACAGGGATCGCATTAAGACGTGTATGGTTTATGCTAATTAACAAATAAATAAAAGAATAAAGCTAGAAGGGAGGAGAAATCGAATAGACATTGGGGAAAAAAAAAAAAAAAAAAAAAAAAAAAAAAAAAAAAGAAAAGAAAGAAAGCCTGTCGCAGCCGTCCTGTCAGGCCAATAATGTAAAAGTAATAAGAATATTTTAATGGCGTTCAATTTCTCATTCTTTTTTTTTTCTTCCCTCTCAATTCGGTGACTCGAGAAAATGGGCACAAACACCAAAATCAGATTATGGCAGTGAGTATTATGAAATTTCTTATAGCTTTCTTAGTGTCTAAACAACCTTTCCTGTGACAGTATTGTAGATATCGCAGTCACAGCAATGACAATAGGGTGCTCTACTTACTAGCTACTATCTGAGCTGGGGTCCCACGTTGTTCCGAGGTTCCAAAGATAATAGGGCTTCCGTAGTGAAGAAATTTCTGAAAAGCGAGATTAAAAAAAAAAAAAAAAAAAACTCGATAAAATTTCAGTGTGCATGGGGGTGCTCACTGTTCAGGTAGAAATTCACACTAATCGGTCACCGTTCTGCGGTTGCTGTCTGGTGCCTGCGGTGGCTGTTTGTCGCGATGAGATGGACGGCATCTGGGCGAGAAACATTGCTTGGAGTCGTAGGTAGGGGGGGGTTTGGCTCGAGGAGAAGAGTGGTCTCCTGTCGTAGCCGTGTGCCGTCGGGCCCCCAAGATGTCGAAGGGTATGCACCCTTGATTTGGCGTTGGCGGGGAAGGCTGACCTTCCACAGCGTGCTGAGCATTTCTGGATGCGACCCAAGATGTATCGCATCCTTGCGGCCTTCTCCGTGAGCAGGTCTTGATCGTCGAGGGGACCTATGAGTGACCGGCGGGTGGTCTGCTCATAGTCTATGGCGAGTTCCATTGTAGTGACGGAAGTTTTCTTCTTACCATCGTACCATCGTAGGCCTCTTAGCCACTTGAGGACGTTCTTCAGATGAAAGGTCAGGACCGCGCCTGACGCCCCGTTCGCCTTCAGCAACGCTTCCGTCGGAACATCATGTTGCCTCCCTGTCGTTACCTCATCCCAAGGGTTGGAGGTGAGCACTCTCTTGCTTTTTTCCGCTGCTCTGGCGTCACGGACCGTCACTACTTTCAGGAGGTATTGTTGCACCATCCTGGCACGTTCTTTCCCTGCTTTGTCGGCTCCTCTTGGGACTATCCCGTGAAGGGCTGTGGCAGCTGGGAGGCCTTCTCGCTTCACCTCTGCGTATTGCTCGCTTTCCAACACACTCCTTGCCGGCTCGCACTCCCACAGTGCATGCTCCGTCATGCTGGTCGTTGTCTGGGACCGGTGGTCGCAAACGTCACACGCTAATGCTGGGTTTTCCACACCAGGGCCATCCAATTTTCTCCCCCACACCCTCGGGTGAGTCGTGAACACTGCACCACTAATGATGCGCCGCAACCTAAAGGACACCAACGGTCTCCGGGCCTGGAGCTTTTTCCACCAATAGTTCGTGGACGGGCGCGCCCCTGCCTCCATCCCCACGAAGGTTGATCTCTTCTCGATCAGCCTCTTCGCAACTGCCGGTCTGATGGCTTGCCTCACTTTGTGAGCCACCGCTGTATCTCCGTGCAGGTCGGCCACAAAGGACCATCCCTTCCCCAGAAAGGGGAGCCATCTGTTCCGCAGGACTCCAATCGGACCCATCACCTCATCGTCATCACGGTCCTGGTATAGACCAATGATCTCACCAACACGCTGCCGCAAACGCGGAGAGGCCAGGCTCTCCCGGACCAAGCTGTTTATCGTTCCGTAGATGACCTTCGACAGCGGATGTGCCGTATGCCCTGGCAGCAGAACGTTCAGTACAGACACGGGGTTTCCCTTCCCGAACTGGGGGCCCCACAGGGAGACCACTGCCGCTGTACACTTCTTCAGCTGGTCGTCCGAGGGTGCCGCATACGTTGCTCCGTACAGACACGACGGTAGCACAGTGCTCGTCAACATCGTCGACTTGTTCTCAAACCCTAGTGGCAAAGCTCCGAGACGGGTCAGGCGTCCCTCCGCTGCGTCCAGCTTGTCCAGCCTGTGATTCCCATCCATGCTCAGGTTCACGCCAAGTGATTTGATCTCCCTAGTTACCTTGAACGAGGAACCGGTGCATACTAAACTAGGGCCGATCTCGTTTTTCGTCGAGAATCCCTGCGACTTCTTTCCGTTGAGGCGCATCTCTGTCCGGTCCCCGAACTCGATCACCTTGTTGGTCGCCCTTGTCAGGACCTCCGCTAAACGCGCCAGGAGGTACACGTCATCCGCGTACGAAAGTGACCAAGCTCCTGGTACTTCCGTCATCACGCACTTCACCATCACCGACACCAAGGCGTTCACCATGATTACCGAGATGGGGCACCCTTGCAGGATACCATTCGTCACTCGGAACTCTGAGCCAACACCTGTCGGGAAACGGAATCGCCGCTTCAGGTTCGCATACATAGCTTTCAAGGGGGTCAGTATCCGCTCGTGCAAACCGAGATCTTGCATCAGGCCAAAAGCTATCTGCTGTGGGACTCTGTCGAAGCACTTGACAAAATCCAACGCAATGCCGTTGAGAGGGGTGCCTGTCAACAGCGCCTCTTCGAGCTGTGTACTGAGCTCCATCAGAATGCTATCCGTGCCTCTCTTCGGTCTGAAACCATGCTGAGAGTCGTCGATCCACTTCTCTTGCCACAGCGTGATGTCACGCAGCCTCGCACATGCCCACAGCCGATAGACCGCGCTCGTGACTGTGATCGGCCGATGGTTCAGAGGAGTCCTCTCGCCACCCTTCGGGATCAACGTCACCAGCGCTGTCAGGAGTGCTTTCGGCCACTTCCCTGTCGTCTCGACTGCGTTGAACAGCTCGGCCCAAGCATCCAGCAGTACTACCGGCATGGCACGCAGTTCCGCCATCCTCCATCCATCCACCCCTGGAGCCGTTCTCGTTGACTTCTTGGCCAACACCGCCCTCAGATCCTCTCCTGTAAGTGGTCGAAGTTCCATCTTCTGCGACACGATGTACTCCCTGTACCTCGTTCTAAAGGCGTTGTACTGCGGCTCTCCTCGATCCCCACCGTACAGCTGAAAAATAGGGTCCCACTCCTTGTGCATCATCTTGTCCATCTCTTCAAGATCTGCCGTGAGAACCCCGTCGCCTTCCACTGCCTGCGTTGCTGATGCCGTTGTGCCCTTCACGAAGGCGGTCACCCTCTTCCGTTCCTCCTTGAAGTGGGTGTTGATCCTCTCTTCATACTTCCTTTCACGCTCGACCCTCGCGTCCTTTGCGATCACTCGCGCCAGAGCGGACAGGTCGTCGTCTAGGCGTTGAAGTTTGATGATAATCGTTTCAAAATTGTCCTTCATCAGACCCACCTCGCATCTCGGAAGCTGCGGGAGCTTCGCTAGCACCTTTATAGCATTCGCCCAAGTCCTCAGCAGCTGCTCCGGCATGTTGCTTGCTAGTCCCCTGTCGAGCAGATCTTGGACTCCCGCAAGGATGTGCGAGACTTTCCGCTTCACCTCGGCGATGCACTTCTGCCAGCCCACTGCCGCACCTGTCGCCTCAACCACAGATTTCGCCGACAGGCACTTCTCCTTTGGTTGTCGCGCCACGCTTCTCCCGACGTAGGCCCTCCGTCTCACCGCTGGCAGGTCCCCGATGCAGCATTCCTCCGAAACGCACGCTAACGTACTATACGCATCGTCAATGTCGCCGTCGCCCAGCTTCTGCGCAAATCCCCCGACCTGTAGCAGCTCAGCAACTCGGTCACCATCAGCAGCTTCCATCGGCAACTCCCTCGGGACGAAGTATTTCCTCGTCATGCACTTGAGGGCCGGGATCCGGAGCTGGATTGAGAGGCAGCGGTGCTCGTTGGTGTAGACTGCGTCGTGTACCCACACCTTCTGTAGGCCTGCCGCCGCGATCGGGTTCAGCAGAACGTAGTCGATACGCGTCTTCGTGTTGGTGGCCTGCCTGGCAAAGGTGTGGCATGGTTCCACGCCATCCCTCTCGGCTTGCAGCATAGCAGCATCCACCCAATCGCTCCCCACCGCCTGTTGTAGCACTCCCGACTGTGACACCGCGGTGTTGAAATCGCCTGCCACGATGATCGGTACGTCACCGAGGACGCATCTCATCTTGTTCAGGACCTTATCCAGCAGAGCCTCCCGCTGGTGCTTGCCGTGACCGCCCGAGTGACAGTAGACTACGATCAGGTGTAACCACATATCTCGACCATCTAGGTTGATCATCGAGTGTACCCACCTGTTGTCGTCAGCTCTTCCTGCCGTATCTTTTACCAGAGCAGGTCGGCGTCGCTGCACCAGCAGACCCACCCCGCCCCTCTTCGCCTTATCAGGAGACGCGAGTCCATCGACCACGATGCCTGGTTGCGGGCTCCCCCACAACGCGCGATACCTACCGTCGTCCTCGACGTGTCTCCCAACCATCTCCTGACCGTGCTCCGTCAGCTTCACTTCCTGCAGGCATGTCACGTCGCTCCCCAAAAAAAAAAAGAAAAGAAAAAAGAAAGAGAGAACGCCAAAGAAACATTATCACATTGACGCCCCTTGAGGGGGAAGAGGGCGAAGGATAAAAAGAAGAGGAAAAAAGAGAAAAAAAAAGAAATACGGTTTTGTGTACATACTTTACCACCTAAGAGAAACAGGGGGTATATACCAGCGCGCACAGACAGCTCACTGTGGGCTGATGATGCCGCTCTGTGGTCTTAGGAGGAGTAAAGAAAAGAAAAAAGATAGACCGAAACAAAAAGCTTTTTCATTTCTAGAGCGGCCTTTAACGCAAAGTTAGCAACGGTTTGGTGCTTGCTATGTTGCAGCCCTGGGAAGAAAATAAAAGCTGGTGCCCCCCCCCAAAAAGCATTATAAGAAGGCCTGCAGAGAAGGTTAATCTTTAATCAATGAGAATCTTTTAAAAAAATAAGAAGCGAGAAGAAGGGCGAACCGTTGTTTTTTGAATCCTTTTCTGGCAATCCTCTTAAAGCTGTTGGGGGGGGGGGGGGGGTGGAATAATAGAGCTTAATAGAAGGCTAGGTGTAAAAAAAAAAATAAAAGCTGCTGGACAGGTCATTTCCCCTTACCCCAGCAAAAAAAAACTAGTTTGGCGCTCCATTTGTTTGTGCGCACGAGCGGAATTTTACCTAATAAAATAGCTCATTACGCTGCCATCAACTAGTTTTTAGTCTCGACAACAATATTGTTAAAAAGAAAAGAAAAGAAAAAAAAGAAAAAAAAAAAAGAAAAAAAAAAAAAACATAACTCTCGTGCAGAGCGACACACTCCTCCCCATCTCAACATTTATTACATCTACTCCTGCGCGGTTTCTGTGGCATGTCGATGAGCTTCTACGGTATTTTTTTTCTTCTTTATATAAAATTAAAAAAAAGGGGGGGTACCCTTAAGGGAACCCTTCTCCCCCTTACATACCACAGTTCCCGACTCGTTCATAGGGGACAGAGGCATGTTGGTGTCATTGGAGATAATCTGCCTTGTGAGCTTCTCGAAGGCGGGTTTTACGTTCCGGTTCTGGAGAGCAGAGGAGGCGTACCAAGCGAGGAAGCCGTTCTCGGCACAGAAGGTATCCATTTCCTCTTTGGAGAGGTGGAGGGGACCGAGGTCTGTCTTATTGGCCAGCAGTACGCAGGGGATGGGGGACCCGTCGGGGAGATGCACTTTATTGTCGACATCGCGCTTCCACTTCGTCACTGCCTCGAAGGTCTTCTTGTCGGTGACATCGAAGACAATGACAGCCCCCACGGCAGCCTGGTAGTAGACTCTCGTCATCTGTGTGAACTTCTCCTGTCCAGCGATGTCCCACATCTGCAGCAACACTCTTGTACCCGCCCCGTAGTCCAGCTGCTTCAAAGCAAAGTCCACCCCCAAGGTCGGCTTCGTCCCTAGATGGAAGATGTTATGGACGTACCTGCGTATCACGCACGTCTTGCCTGTGCACCCGTCACCTACCACCAGCACCTTGTACTGGCAGTTTATTTCGCTGCTCAGGGCGGGCATGCGTTCTTTCTTATTTTCGTGTTGTAAGTGTAATGCTTTCGTTTTAGTGGCATAGTCCGGAAACATTATAAAAAAAAAAAAAAGAAAACTCGATCTTTTAACATCAAGTTGACACAAAGTCATTCAAAAAAGAAGAAGAAAAAAAGGGGGGGGTAAGAATGAACACAAAAAAGAGAGAAATGGAATGGGGGGGGGGGGGTGTATTGGGGAAAGGCACCAAAGAACGGTGCCCTAAGCTGGTGGTATGAGCTCGCTCCATGAAAATGTCAACACCTTTCTTTTTCTACCAAATACAAAGTTGTGCCGGAGGGTCATTGTTGACTTATTCTTCGGACGAGCTCAAACAAGAATTTATATAATTTCTTTTTCTCTTTCTCTTTTCTTCTTTTATCCTTTAAACTAGCAATTCAACAATAGCCGCATGCCCTTTCGTTTGGGCGTAGTCCAGAGCTGTTTGACCTATGTGGTGTGTTTCCTCTCTACCCATCCCCTTCACATACCAAACCGGTTTTTTACTCCGGGGTCGGCCTTGTAATCCAAGAGCACTGCGGCAGCTTCCCTCTTGTTGTAGTAAGCTGCGTGGAGGAGTGCTGTGTGGCTGTTGTAACCTTCTGGTTGGTCATCGACACAGACAACGCCGCTTTCCAACATTGCGACAAGGCACAACACGAGGTCGCGGCAGGAAGCCAGCAGGAAGAGCTCAGCCATCACCTGCCTGTCGCCGCACAAGCCTGCGTCGGACATAGCACTGATCACCTCACTGAGCTTCTTGTCAGCCTCGGAGTGCTGGATGTCGGTGACAGTGTGTAGCCGACGCATCGTCCCCACCAACTCTTCGGGGCCCTTCTCCCGCCATGAAAGCTCCGCAAGTTTTGCAAACGCCATGTGCCGTTTGCTAATAACTACCTGTACTTCGCTCCCATCTTGAAACGGGTGGTCGCCCACAAAATCACTTTCGTTCAGCACCACCCCGTCAAACTTCAGAGAAAAACAAGCCGCGTCTATACCAAGAGCCTTCGCGACCCGCGCCATTAGCGCCAGCATCGTCTGACCTGCATCAGCTTCCACATGATGTAACTCTGACCAGGGCTGCTTGCAAAACAGTGACACAGCCATTGTTCTTCCTGAATATTTAAAGGATATGAGAAAGCGTTAGAATATCTTAATTAATCCGGTGATTCCCATATGGTCGCGTTTTCCAATTGCCTCGAGGTCAGGCGTGTTCGGACCATGGTGCCCAAAGGGGTTAAAAAGCTCCGGACTCAGATAGTTACAAAAGAATATTGCCATGTACATAACTGATGCTTCAGTGACCTTGGGCGATTCTCCTCACGCGCCTCTCTAGGGACAGGGGCAACAATTGTGTGACCACTACTTCAGAATCGAACCCACGGAGTCGAAGCGAGTTCCTGCTGGCCACAATAGCGTCAGGCAGATGTCCTACAGTCTGCATCACTTCATTCGTCACAGCGACAGCTCCACACGCACAGACACTCTCCACTCTAGCTGCTTTGTTCACAGTGGGCCCGAAGAAATCATTCCTACCCACCAACTGGTTCATCTCTACCTGTACCATACCACAGTGCATCCCGATACGAAGAGGCATTCCGTCCAGACCATCCTCGCCGCTGCTGTTCACTACATCAACGAATCTCTCCTCCCATGTGGTCTCCGTAAGCATCTCCAGTAAATGCAGCCCGAACCCTACGCCCTCCGTCGCACGTTCGAAAGCCAGCATGAAAGCATCACCGATTGTCTTCACCTCGTAGCCATTGAACAGAGAGTAACACTCTCGTACCAACCTGTTGTGCAGTCTAAGACCATCTCGCATTGCTTCAGCGTCCCCTTCCCACAGTCTACCTGAATGCACAATGTCCGTAAAGAGTATTGTCCTTAAACAATTGCGGGGGAGGGAGGGCACAGTCAGAATCTCCTGCCTCGAAATGAAATCAGGCAAGAAAGGCCGGTACGACTGTAGGCCGGAGAGAAGCCTATGGAAACTCTCAAGGAGCGGGGCAGGAAGTGCACAGTCAGGAGCTTCCATCACGTCCCGTGCAGCATCGAGATCGTAGGCAGAGAAGGAGAAAGCAACATGAGCAGCAGCTCCGAGCGCATCACTAGCCTGATAGTTCTCCCTGCTGACTCGGTGCTTCGTGCAGAAGAACGTAAGGACGAGGAAGGCTACCTGCGTGACAAGCAAAATGGCGGAAGAAAAAGGGTCTCGAGTGCACGGCAGGGCCGTGCACCTTGCCTCCTGACGGCGTTCCTCTTGCGAGGGTAGAAAGGAAAGATCGAAGACTCCAAGGCGGAACCAGCCTTCCACTGCCAGCACAACGAGCCACAGCAGGAGCAGAGCAACTAAGTTCCGTGTAATTCTGTCCCCCATATCCACTACAAGACACACATCTATGAGTGCAAAGTACCCAGGCCAAAGAATAGACCTTCCAAACACCGCCTGCTCGTAGTCAAGAAGGATCAAAGCGGCAGCATAGCCGTACATAGCGCTTTCCACCGCCCACCCTCGCAACTCGCGCTCTAATATGACTTGCATCACGGAGAGGACTCCGGCCCCAACCCCAATCCCACTACCGCTCACAACGAGCGCAGAAGTAGGGTTCCTCATGAGCTGCAGCGAAAACAGCACCACGGCAGCTATCCCAGCAGACAGCATCACCTTCTTCTGCAACAGCACGAATGAAGTGTCCCAAGACTCCATCGGGAGGCACCGCCCCAGAGATGCGAGCATGTTTCAATATTTATCGACTGAAACCCGAACTAACGCCCTTGTGTTATGCTGGGTACAAGAAGAAAAAAAAAGAGGGGGAAGCAGTTCCCAGAAGTTAAAAACATGTTTGTAAGTACGAACGTTGTGAAAGTTGCTCAATGGAAGATGCTCATGAACCACTGGTAAGAGCAAAACATGAAAAAAGAGCCCTGCTCCTCTCGTACTCCATCGTCAAGAGACTGATTGATTCACGTGAACGCTATATCGCAAGGAGCGGCAGAGATACAAAAGTTCGTGAGTATAACAATGGGGGCTAAACAGCAAGCGGCTTATCGCGGTTAATTGGCTTCCGTTCATCGTCGACATCTTCTTTGGGGCTTAGCTCATGCACGGGCTCTTCGGACACAGAGAGCACAGAATTCCTCCGGCAGCGAAGGAAGGCAAGAATAGAGAAGAGGATAGCTGCCACGCCCACGACACCGAACCACCATAACGATGTAGAGGTGTCGTCATCCTCTTGTTGTGCGAGCGTGGCAGTGTCAGTCGCACGGCCAACGTGTAGAATGTCGGTCCTCTGCTCACGGATAACGAAAAGGAGGCTGCCTGATGCCACCAGGGTGATGAAGATTCCCTCATCGAGAGGGAACCCAAGAGGGTAGAGCTTAATAGATCCCCGCGGCTCATATCCATCAATGTAGTACACACGGTCCTGTATACCAGTAACAAAGAAGATCAGATCACTTGTCACCACAGGATGCGTAACCGTCTTGATGCCCGAAGGCATGTCGCGTGCCACAACAAATACAGGGCGCGAGGGGTCGGAGATATCATACACAACATACGCCTCCTCCCATAGGAACACAAACAGCATGTTGTCACCCGCAACTGCAAAAGACGCTACCATGCGGCTCACGGCAAATTGTGACATCCGCACCCACGTCGCATTGTCTGAATGGTACTTCGCGATCGACACACTGTGTGCGTAGGTTACGTTGTCCTCCCCCGTGAAGAGAAGGTTATCTGTAAAGCTCCTAACAGGGATATAAGTTCCCTTCCTTGCGGAGAGGGAGGCGAGGCTCACTCTCGAGGTGTCTGTGATATTCAGCCGCATGTCATAGTTCCAGTTGTTTTGTGAGAGTGTAAAGTATAGCTGGTGGGTGGGCCCTACGCCGGAAACGAAAATCTGACCTTCCATCGAGTCGTTCTGGTACCCTCCGATGTGTGTGATAGCTGCGCCCGTTGGTTCGTAGATGTCGAAGTAGTTATCCTTACCCTCATCGGGGCCCGAGATGATATTGTTGCCATCTACCCACCGCAGGTTGTTGAACTCACGGTGGATGCCGGCAAAGGTAGGCGCACGTGGGCTGCTGATGTCGTACACTTCCCATGCGAAGTCAAACAGATAAACGAAAATAAGATCCCCCACCGGGACCATGCGGGAAGTGCACCATGACTGGGCTGTGCCGATGGCGTGGAGGGATTCTGTAGTTTCGTACGCAATAATGCCGCACCTCCATGGTGCCGTGTACAGGGTAGCACCGATAACCTGGATAGCAACACTGCCACTTCGAACCTCGGTAGCTGCCACAGCGACGGAAGTAGTGATGTTGTAAGCAAGAAGGCTGCTCGAGCTGATGTAAGCTAATGTCCCGTCAGCAGACACAGCTGTCTTTTTAAAGTTCCATTCTGTCACGGCAGACAGCATAGCCACCTTGCTGAACCTCATAACAGGGAGTTGTGGAGGGTTATCTGAGGTGATATTGGGGGGTTGTATCTCCTTGTTACCCAGAACCACCACTGCCCTGTCGTTGGCCGCTAGCATGCATGCACTGGCAACCCAGTCACCTATGAGCCTTGGGGCCGACGGGTCGCCTCCTACATCGTATATCTCTATCGCAACTCTGTCCACGAGGCTTAGATTCTGTGCAAATAAAATGCCGCCGCTCTGCACGCCATGGCAGTTGCATGTAATTGCTGTAGGAAGCTTCACAGGGTGCGTGGGGTCCGTCAGATTATAGGGAAGGAACGCTGTTCCATTGTTCAGCAACGCTGCCTTGCTGTCTATGAACAGGAGTTGCTTCACCGCCGCCTCTTGCACGGTGCCGACAACAGTCATGTTACGGCTTAAAACAAGAACGAAAGTCGGGGTTGCAACAAGGAGCACACTGGTGTGCACTTCAACAAGTTCTGCAGACGGGATGTAGGTCGTACCCGCCACAACACCCGTGGGCATGCTCATGTCAAGCATTCGAATTTCGCCTGTCATCAACACAGCATAGCAAAACCCATCCCAACAAGCCATGTCTCTCACTCCGGAAAGAGATTCCATTGCAGCTTCATGCCTGCCTAGTGTTGTGCTTGCTGCGGCTAACAAGACAATTGATATCATTTACCTGTTTCGAGATAAGTTAGTGTTTGTCAGGCGTCACTGAGGCGGAAGGAGCGGAAAGGGTCTCGAAGAGATGACGATGGGAAAACAACCAAAGCAAAAAAGGGAGGGGGGACA
>OZ025698.1:73200-290700 GCA_964019335.1 Diplonema japonicum
ATGTGGATGGCACTAAAGGGGTGTGCAAGGAACTCAGAGGTGGGGTACCACAGGGGACGGTACTAGCCCCACTTCTATTTACTATATACAGCAGCGACCTGGCTGAGATGCTGGAGAAGAGGGGTATCGAGACGTGCACCTACGCAGACGACATCCTGATAGTGATAGACGGAAAGAAGGACAAGGAAGTGGAAGAGAAGGCACAAAGCGTCGTCAGAATGGTAGAAAAATGGGCAGAAAAGTGGACGATGAAGCTGACACGACACGGCAGCGAGATTCATCACGGGCCTCCCGAGGAAAATATCGAAGAACATTGCCCTGGTGGAAGCTGGTTTGAAGGGTGTAGAAACGGAAGTCAAAACAGATTCGATGATGCTTTACGAGGAGTACATGAGGAAGCCGGACACAGTAGGATACGTAGCATCGCAGACTGGGGTGAACGACACGCTCACCTGGGCGGGGAAGATGAGACAAGAAGCTTCCTCTCAGGGACACCAGAAAGGCAGGGTACACCGGTTGGACCCAGTGATTTCAGAGAGAAGATGATGGTACCCCCCTGGGAGGACTTGAAGTTAGACCTAAGGCCGACACTGGTAGAGAAGAGCAGACGGACCGACGACAAACAGCGCAGGCTAGAAGTGGCAAGAAAGACAATGGAAAGGATCCCCAGAGACGTAGATTTCTACACCGATGGCTCGTCCCCAAACAACAGAAGAGGAGGCAGTGCTGCAGTGATGAAGACGAAGAAGAAGGACGTCGTGCTCAAAGGGACGGCGGGCGAGTACTGCAGTTCCTACAGAGCAGAGACAAGGGCCATGAACTTGGGACTCATAATGGGTGTGGAATTGATGAAGGCAAACGCCCACAGAAGGAAGGCCTTGAGAATGTTGTACCTCTCAGACTCGCAGTCGCTCATCAGGTCCATGCAGAAGGGACCGCAAGAAGCGAAAGGTGAGGAAGAAATGAGGATATGGCACTGGATCAGACTTCTCAGCGAAGGGAACGTGGAAGTGATATTCCAGTACATCCCAGCGCATGTAGGAATAGAAGGAAACGAGGAGGCTGACAAGGCGGCGGCAGAGGCGGCGGAAGAACACACTGAGAAAGGGGACCACGTTCAGGTCACTGACTTCAGGACGGCAAAAGCTCACATAAGAAGGAGGATCCTTGTGGAGAAAAGGGAGATCTGGGAAGAGAGCGGTGCTGACAAGAAGTACAGAGAGGTAACAGGAGGAAGGTACCACACCCTCAAGCGACTGTCCTCCAGGAAAGGGGAAGTCCAGCTCATGCGTCTGAGAGCAGGGCAGTCAGAACTGACAAGGGGCTACCTGCTGGCCAGAGGGAGGCAGGGCAGGGAGGTACCGTGTAGTTTCTGCGGACAAGTGCAGGACATCTCGCATCTACTGGCCGAGTGCGAGCAGACCGAAGCGGACAGGAGACGGATCCTAGGAGACCACTCGATCGAGAAGCTCCTCACCGACGAATCCCACCTAGTGGAAGCCTTCCTCTACGAGGTCGGATTGTTAAAGTGAGAATAGAAATGATTAATGAAATGATTTGAATGGGATAAAAAAAAAAAAAAAAAAAAAAAAGATAAGAAAAAGGAAGAAGGGGAATATAAAGAGTATTCAATTTTTTATGCACGACGGGACATAAAACAAAGGATGGAAATGAAAAAAAAAAAGAAAAAAAAAAAGAAGAAGCGAATAACATGCAAGGGAACAAGAATATGAAAAACAAAAGTGAACAAAGGTTGGGTTAACGAGAAAAAAAAAAAAAAGAAAAAAAAGAAGAAAAAAAAAAAAAAGACAAGAAAAAAAAAAAAAAAAAGTGTCACACGTTTTTTGGACCAGGAAAATTAAAAAAAAAGTTCAAAAATTAATAAAAATACAAAGGGGATGAAGAGTTGAATGGCCGTAGGGTGCTCAAAAACGACCATGTCAAAATGGGTTGTGCACGGGGGGGTGTAAATTGAGCATCTTGGGACAAAAAAGGCAGCATCAGGACCCCTCAGATGTCTCAGACCGAGAGAAGTGCCTTTTTGCGGGTGGAATATCGGCCTCGAAATCGTCAAGAGGCCTTTTTGGGGTGACGGAAGAGTGGTACGAAAAAAGCACTTATTTGGACAGAGGTGTTGGTTTCAGGTGTAGCATTTGTAGATTGTGCGTTTTGTGCATCCTTTCAACCTGCAGACCCTAGAGGTGCCCCCTTTGAGTGGCTAGCGGTCACGTTTGGTGTAATCTGGGGTATCGGGGGTGTGTGCTCCACTAGTTGGGTGCCGGGAGTGATGTTTTTGCAACGCTGGACCCATCAATCAGGCTCTCTCGAAAGCGCTCTTTAAAAGCAGCCAGGGTTGTGTATCTCTTTGGCATCCCTGAACCATATTTTATTTGAAGTGCATGGCAGTTAACTATTGTCACTTCTAGGGCCCACCAGAAGAGTCCGCACGAAATGCAAGCCCCTCACAGTTTTTTCACAGGGCTTCGGCCAGACCCACAGTCGAAAAGTAGCTATCGCAAACTACCGTGTTGTCATTTCCCCGGAAAGGCTCCGTTAACCCCAGCACCGCCTTTTCCACAACACTGAAATTTTCAAGTGCGTGCCCCTCGATTTTGGTGGCGTGAAAACGCAAAAGATAACCCGTGCTCACGCAGTTTAGGCAGTAGATTTTTATGCCATATCTTTTACGCTTGAGAGGACAGTAGACCCGCAGCCCCCCAATTGCCCCGTGAAGGTACGAGTGTCTCGTCAATGCTTAAATATTTTCCTGGCACTGCTGCTTTTGCCCACTTGTCACCAATTCTGCCCAGAAACCCTCGTATCTTCACAACACGTCACCGTTTGACCCTTCTGTGTGAGTGAAGTGGAGGCTACTTTTGATTTCCTGGTAGCGTCTCCTGGGCTTCGTGTTACTGAAAAGGGGGATTTTCATGGTCCTGTGGACCAATACGACTGCTGATTCTGGGCACGCCGTAAACCCATCGCAATGCTCAATCCCAACGATTCTAAAGCTACAGTTTCTGTACTTTATTGTGGGTGGACTGATAAACAAAAAACAAAGAAAAAATGAATCAGACCAACGCGGACGCCTCCACGGGGCACTCACCGGACAGCCAGCACAAGATGCTGGTGGACGAAGAAGCCGCATCCACCAAGATCAGAGTCAGGGGGGAGACAAATAAAAAGACGGAGGAGGGGGAGACGAATGAAAAGCAGCAGCGGCACTACCGTTGGGTCATGGGGCTCCTATGTGAGAAGCTGACGACTGCCGAAGCAACACAAATCCTGTCCCAGACAGGTACAAAGACGAGCGGCCCGACACCGACGATCGTGAATGTGGGTCACTCATCCCTTCTCCTTATCAGCACAACCGAATCCTCTTTACCACCACTTCTCGAAAAAATAGAAGTGGACGGCAAAGCCGTCCAGGTACTCCCGGACATAAAGGTCTACGACCCATGGGAGATCGAAGCTCGGAAGAAGAAGAAGACGAAAAGTCTAAAGGGACTGTCGCGGTACACAGCCGCAGAATTTCTCCACCATTATGGTGTGCAGAAGGGTTGGAGCAAATACCAACTCGCCCTGAAGGACCGACAGGCGCACAGGGGAAAGGTGGAAGAGAGAAGAAGGAAGAAGGAGCAGGAAGTCCCGGACAGCGTACGACAAGAACTGGAACAAGTAAAGATCCAATGCATGCAGCTACAACAGCAACAACAACAGCAACACCAGCACATGCAGCACACCCCAGCACAAGCCGCAGACACAACTGCAGCCATCGAGCAGATGAAAGCCGAGCTGACGAGACAACAGAAGGCGACGGATCTAACCGGAGTGCTGCAGGAAATTGCAACGTTGAAGGCACAGCAACAACAGCAAGCACATCGACAAGCCCAACAACAAAAGCAAACGCAGGACCATGACCAAAAGCTGCAGAACATGACAGGGTTACTGCAGGAGGTGGCACAGATTAAGACTGCCCAGACAGAACAAGGCGCAGTTTTAGAAAAACAACAACACCACCACCAACAACAACTTTTGGAATGGCAGCAGAGGCAGGAAAAACAGAAGGAGGCGTGGCAACAAGAACAAGAGCAAAGACAGGGCAAACAGCAACAGCTCTGGCAAGAACAACAAGAGGAATGGCAAGGAAGGCAACAGCAGCTCAGGCAAGAACAACAAGAGCAAGGATGGCAACAGCAAAACAGGAAAGAGCAGCAGGAGTGGCAGAGAGGGTTGGAGGAAAGGATGGTGTCGATACTAACGAAAATATCAGCAACAGAACCGGCACCAGCACATACCAAAAGTCCAAACAACAACCAGCCTCAGCAGACAGTCTCAACAGACCCAACAGCCACTCAAATTGACAAGACCCAACAGCTGCAACAGCAACAGCGACCGCCCCAAGAGCCGACACAAACAAGAAGGGAACCCGAAGAGGTACCAGGGAAGACAACCCAAAAGTTCGTACGATCACGGTCAAGCGAAAGGCCGCCACAGATGAAGAACCCCAAAGAGGGGGTAAATCATGACAAACAGGCAGAGGGGAGGAAGGAACTGGGGAAGAAGGTGGCCGGGAACAGGAGAGCACAGGCACAGAATGAGAGAAGGTCTCAAACACCAGAGACTGTCCAGGTGCACGTGCTCGAAGAGACCCCAACAAGGGGAATATGAAACGCGGGCCATCCCCCATCAACCCCAACAGAACACTCCACAAACCAGTCCACCCCCCAACGAAAAACCACTTGTCATGCAGCGTCAAGCGCGGACAATAAGAATGAAGCATCAAGTCAAAGAACATCAACAACGTCAAAAACAACAGTCTCACAACCAAAACCATCACACACAAAAACATCGACAACAACATCATCAATCCCCCGCCTAGCAGCACCAAGCGCAGACGAGGAGGGAACAGGGCAAAGCCCCCCACAAACAACAACACGACCGACACTCACACAAGAGCAACAGCTCCAAAGAACACCCACACCGCACACTCCACCAGAAAGATGGAACCCGCCTACGCCATCATCGTATCGCAGACATGCAGAAGTGGCAGCCTTGATAACAGGGTACGGTGAAGAGGAAAGCGAAGAGGAGGAGTACGCAGTAGTGTTCGAGGAGTCGGAAAAAGAGAGGAAGAAAAGAGAACGAGCAGAGAAGGTAGCGCTGGTTGCACTGGGAAACAAAAAGGCGCAGGAGCAGCCGATAACGATTGTCGAAGAGGACGCACAGACACTGAAGGTGGTGACATTCAACTGCAACAGAGGCTGGGGGTCAAGCAGGGAAAGCATCAAACAAGGCCTGAAGAAACACCAGATCGATGTATTATGCCTGCAAGAGGTGAACATGAAGAGGACAATTGAAATAGGAGGCTACAACACCTTCCAACAACCCCGCACAGTTCCAAGACAAAAAGGAAAGGCTGCGGAAGGAGGCGGAGTAGCCATTTTGGTGCGGAAGGGAATACCGACAAGGCAAGGAGAGACATACAGCGGAAAGGTCACTGAAAAGATCTCCGTGCATGTCAGTCAGAAAGCAGGGCCCGAAATCCATATAGTGAACATTTACCGCCCCCCGATAGGCGGTGGTGATGATACGCGAAAGGAAGACTTCGTGGTGGGAGACCTGCAAGAAGGAGAGAACGTTCTGACAATGGGAGACATCAACCTACACCACGAGGCGTGGAGCGCGTTCGCAGCGCAGAGCGAGGGCGGCAGGAAGGTGATGACATGGGTCGCGGAAACGGAAAGGATAATTTGGAACGACCCACGCAAACCAACCTGGCAAAGAAATATACAACGCTCCAGCCCAGACATCGTGATCGGGCAGCCAAGGTGGCCGAGAAAATGGAAGCTGCTGGAAGGCTGGGTATCGGATCACCGACCAGTCATGACAGAAGTCCCATACGAGAAAACCACAGAGCAAAAAGCAGCACGAAAGGTACTACAATGGCAGTGGCGAAAAGCAGACTGGACAAAGTACACATTAGACCTTGAACACAGAGCTCCCAAGGTGGAAAGGTGCAAAGACCCCAAAGAAGCGATAGCACGACTCACCGGACACATAAGAAGAGCATCCCGAGAAAACATCCCCCGCATCCCACAGAGACCAAGAGAAGAAAGAGAGCTGTGGTGGACCGAAGAGATACGAAAACTGCGAGACGAGGAAAACACCCTGAAACAAAAGCTCGGAGAACATGGAGGGAGCGAAGAAGAAGGGGAAGAACTGCAGAGACTGGGGTGCAAGCTACGGGAACTGATGAAGAGTGAAAGGGAAACGGCTTGGTTGGAGGTGACAAAGAAGCTGGGGAACGTGGGAGGAATAGGGCCGGTGTTCCGAATGGTTAGGGCAATGGACGGAAGAGCATCCAAGACCAACACCGACGTACCCTTAGTCGTGAAGAATGACGTTATCCACAAAAAAGCAAAGAAGGCTGAGATCCTAGGGGAGTACTTTGCATCCATAAGCAAGTCAACCCAAGGACACGGCTACAACCCCGACCACAAACAAAGTGATCACGACGCCTCCGAAGTACCTTTCAACATTGAAGAACTGAACAACGCTCTCGGTGAAATAAAAACGCACAAGAGCCCCGGCAAATATGGTTTGCACAATGAGATGCTGAAGCAACTGGGTCCGAAAGCGAAAAAAACACTCCTACATGTAATCAACCTATCATGGCAAGGAGGCTGTGTCCCACAAAGCTGGCGAGATGCACTCACAAAGCCCTTTCCCAAACCGATGAAGGACCTCACGGACCCCAGCAGCTATCGTCCCATCGACCTCACCAGCAACCTGTGCAAGCTCGCTGAGAGGATGATAAAGGCAAGACTCAACTACTTACTGGAAGATCCGACATCGAACGTGCACAAGCTCTGCAACACACAAGCCGGATTTCAAGCAGGCCGAACAACAATAGAACAGATTGCAGCACTCACACAGAGGCTTAAGGACGGTCAAAAAAAGAAGAAAGTCTCCTACACCATATTCCTCGACTTCGAGAAAGCATTCGACACGGTGCAAAAAGCAAAGCTAATGGAGAAGCTGACGGCCATGAAGCTCCCACCGCTGTACTTGAACTGGATAGGCGCCTTCCTACAGAATAGACAGGCAGCAGTAAATCTGGAAGGAGAGACAAGCGACAACCGTGAGAAGGAAGAAGGCGTACCGCAGGGAACGGTGCTCTCACCGCTGCTGTTCCTGTTCTACGTGGACAACATAGCGAAAGCCCTTGAGGAGGAAGGACAAAGGGTCTTCGCATCGCTGTACGCGGACGACATGACAGCTGTGATCACCGCAGACAACCACGCAGAAGCACAGAAAAAGGCGCAAAAGGTACTGGACACCATAGACACGTGGGCCAAAGAGTGGGGTCTGAAGCTGTCCCGCAAAAAGACGTGCTTCATGAAGACGGGCGGAAAGGAGAAGGGCGCACTGTACTTCATGGATGGCACGCAAAAAACGGAAGTGAAATATGAGAAGAATCCCATGTTCCTGGGGGTGAGGTTCGACGAAGAAGTGAACTTCAAGGCGCACGTTGAATATGTGATCACCCGACTTGAGGAAAGAATCAAGGTGATGCGAGCGCTGGCAGGCACGGAGTGGGGGAGTATGGCGTCCACCCTCAGGGCGCTGTATCTGACGTACGCACTGCCAGTAGTGACATATGCGCTTGGGGTGTACGGACCAACGCTGATAAAGGGAGAGATCAAGAACCTGCAATTGGTGCACAACGAAGCGGCCAGATGTATCACCGGATGCAAGCGTACAACCCCCGTCGAAGTACTGCTGAGGGTAGCCCGGCTCTGGCCAATCGAAGACATGATAGGATATGAGACATCCACATGGTACGAACGGTTCCAGAGGATGGAAGGCACCAGCGGGCACCAGGCAGCTCAAGGAGAAGGAAAGGAAGAGCGATCATGGCTACACGAGGCTCGAAAACGAGAAAAAAGCCTGAAGATGGAGCAACACCCGCGAGCGCCGCTGCACAGAAAGGCAGCCATCCCACCGTGGGAGTGGAACACGCTGGAGAGGCTGGTCATCGTGACAGAAGGCGAAGGGGTAAAGAGGCTAGAAGTAGCGAAACAAAAAACAGCAGCCCTTGAGGTAGTCGCAAAGCTACCGAAAGCCGACATCACTGTCTACACCGATGGGTCAGTCGAGGAAGGCAAGGGCGGTGCGGGTGTTGTGATAGAAAGAACAGAGGGAGCGACGGCCGAGATAAGCGCAGGCGTCGGCGACCTATGCGACATGTGCGTAATCAACACAGCGCTTGCGAGGCTCGTGAAGGAGGACACGCAAGGGATGCAGATCAACCTGCTGACAGACTCTATGGCGTGTCTGCTGAAATTAAGACAAGGACCCGCAAGGCAACAAGAAGACATGGTGGTCGAGGCATGGCACAACATACACGCACTGACAACGAGAGGAAACCACCTCACATGCTGCTTTATCCCAGGCCACTGCGGGATAGAAGGAAACGAGAAGGCAGACCAACTCGCCAGCAACGGCAGAGACAAAGAAACAACACAGAAGATAAGCATGGGTGCGGCAAAGAACCACCTAAGAAAAGCTGGGAAGCGGGGAATATTAGCAGGATTGAACAAGGAAAAGACATAATAAGTGGGCAGGAAACACAGAAGCACCAAAGAAGATGGAAGGGCTGAACAGGAAAGAGGAAGTGCTGATCAACCAGCTAAAGACCGGGCACCATGACCTGCTAAAGGTGGGTTACGCCGAGCAGCGAATTTGCGTGAAGTGCGGCCCCAACACGAAGCGAACCCTCCAACATCTCTTCCTAGACTGTCCGTCATCCAAAGCAAGCAGGGACAAACACTTCGACACCCTGACGCTGAGACACATCCTTGTGGAGAACCCACGAAAAGCAATCCAATACCTCGAAGACACCGGGGACCTGCCCCCCTCCGCAACAACTCCACAACAACCAACTAACCTGCCGAAGTAGCAAGCCAATCAGAAGGCGGCTGAGGCACTAAAGATTCATTCAGAATCCCGAGATCCCATCCCTGATCCCCAATCCTGTTTCTCGCAGAAGCAGAGAGCACAACCCCCCACCACAGCAGCCGACGAGACAGACGCAGCAGTGAAAATAAAAAAGCCCCCCTGAACAAGTTTTACCCCACCCCTATAACGTGATAATAAAAAAAAAAAAAAAAAAAAAAAAAAAAAAAAAGGATACTGAGGTCCGGCACCCACAGTAGCCAAAAAAAAAAAAAAAAAAAAAAAAAGTGTAAAGTGCCAAACAACCAGCAAAGCTTGTGGAATGAGAACACCAGTACGGTCATGAGTACTCGGGCAACCGGGTGAGCGTCTCGAGACACTTCCAACCCACCTAGTGGGTACGGCCTTAGCAAGTCGAAAAGGAAGTGGAATTTAAAAAAAAAAAAAGAATCCGAGTAAGCGGTGGAGTCTTGGGTCGAAGTTTTATCAATCTCAGCGTCCTTTTGCTTGTTTGTCTCTTCTTGGATGACGTCTGTGAGCTTCCTATAAAAGAACCGAAGGAATAACCATTTTGCGTCGTCAGGTTTCTGCGTACCACGGGACAGCTTTTTTTCTCCCCACTGGCCTATTTTATGGTCTCTATGGGTACCAACTCCCTTACCCATGAAGGTTGGACCTCGTCCGTAGCTGTTTTGGCTTTACCTTTGCGTTTTTTGGGAACAATTTGGACACAGTATGCACACCCGTTATTTTGCGTTTTTAGCCTATCTACTCGGATTTGGGACCCACTTGGTGGGTGGATAACAAGGTTAAGTGACGCAGCGCAGCATGAAATGCAGTTGAAAATAACTCCTCATTATAGTCGTTCTTGGAGATCCAGGGGTCGAGTGGCCGAAAAAGTACTTAGAGAAAAAAACGATTTTTCAAAACGACAAATATTTGCGCCTTGGAGTGTTATGGGTTAAAAAAAAAAAAAAAAAAAAAAAAAAAAAAAAGAAAAAAGAAAAAAAAGGAATAAATAGTGCTTCGAACAATCCTCCCTTCACTCCCCTCCCCTAGTGTATTTTCGTTCCCTGCCAAAAAACCCCTCCCTCCTTTTAAGGCGGTACAGTGTATTGAAAAGAGAAAAAAGAATAAAAATAAAAAAGAAAAAGAAAAAAAAAAAAAAAAAAAAAAAAAAAACTATATAAATAAACAACAGAAAGAAAGAAAAACTATTCAGGCCCCAACGACAAACAAAAACCGGCATGGGGACGGCTCGGGGCCGGTCGAAGGCAAGAGTCGCCCCGAAATCCTTAAGACGATCCTTCCTATTGAGGGGGATGCGCTACCAGGGGAAAGGAAAAAAGGTGGCCATGGGCAGGACAGTCGAAGGAATATACTAGGGGGCCAAGAGGCAGACTGACTGCGCCATAGGCGATACAAAAGGAGTAGATTTTGACCAAGAATGAATGGAACAATGGAATATCTGAAAGGAAGTATACACACACTCCCCTTACTGAATACCGTCTTGCTTCACCCTGTGATTTGCCAGGCACAATTATGTCACCCTGTGCAACACAGACTTTTGATGTTTCAAACCTCTTTATCTTCTCTCCACCTTTTGTCTCCCCCACTGGCAGTGTAACAAATATTATTATTATTATTAAAAAAAAACAGGTGTGCTTCAAGAAGCGGACGTGGAGGAGTACAGGGCGAAGGTGTCTTGACTTCTTGTCGCTGGACATCATCATGATACAGGAGACGCACCTGAGGGAAGGGCACGACACGCCACACCTGCCTGGGTACAGGTCATACAGGAGGGATCGGTTGACACCGGTGACTGACGGCACTGCGACGAGGGGTGGTGGTATTGTCACGTATGTCCGCGACGATCTTGCCTCGGAGGAGGTTCCGCACGTACTCCCGGCTGGGGACTGTGTCACTGAGAGACTGGATGTGAGGATCTCCTGCGAGAAGCGTGAGCCGATCACTCTCTCCAACGTTTACCTTACACCGGTAAGCGCGAGCAGAGGCACGAGGGACCCTGAGTACCTGCGGCCTGGCAGCCTTCCCATGGGGAAGAACACAGTCATAGCGGGTGACTTCAATGCTCACCACAGCTCCTGGGACGCCACGGTGACGACGCCGAACGAGAGGGGGAACGTGGTCAGGGACTGGCTGGACACCCACGGGTACTCCGTCTACAACGACCGCAACGAACCGACGAGGGACTCGTCACGACACGTTCTGGACCGGTTCACAGGGAGACGGTCAAGCTGAAGCAAGCGAACAGGCTGGGGTGTGGGTGGCTGCGCTCTGGCTACCAAGCACTGCGTCGATGCGGGTTGGAACCAAAGGTGCACTTCGAGTACCTGTCGGCTACGCCCCTGGCGGCCCCGTGGCAGACAGGCATGGTCGACTTCAGGACTGACCTCCCCGGCGGGGTCACGCGATCGTCGCCAGACGCGGACAGGCGGAAGGCGGCCGAGGCTGCTCTTGCGGCTCTCCCCCCGGGCATCCATGCCTACACGGATGGCTCGGTTGTACAGGTCGGACAGAAGGCGAAAGGTGGCTCTGGGGTTTATCTGCAGCTGCCTCCCCCCCTGACCCCTGTGTCTGTGTGCCATGGCGTCAACGACTTCTGTTCATCTTTTCGGGCAGAGGGCATGGCTGTGAAAACGGCGCTGGATATGGTGGCTACCCTCCGAAAAACACACCCTTCGCTGGCGAAGTCCCCGCTGTCGATCTGCACCGACTCCCTCTCCCTCGTCGAGCAGCTGCGAGCTGGCCCAACGCGACAGAGGGAGAAGCTCGACCACCAGACGTGGAGCCGGCTGGTGACCGCGGCGCGCACGCAGGGGACACCGGTGGTCCTCCAGTTTGTGCCCTCCCACTGTGGGGTGGACGGGAACGAGAAGGCTGACGCTCTGGCCGTGGAGGGAACGAAGCGGAAGCAGGACAGGCCCTCCCTTGACTACCGATCAGTGAGGGCCCTGGTGCGACGGTGGGTGGTGCGGAGGTCCGCGGAGCTCATAACATCCCTCGCCCACAACTACGCGGTGGCGACCGAGCTTCGGTCCGCGCACTTCCCCCTTGGCTTCCCCAGACAAGCTGAAACGGTCATCTCGCGGCTGCGGATTGGTCACTCGGCTCTCTTCTTCGGCTTCCTGCAGACTGCTGGCCCGAACAGGAAGCACAAGGGTGTGCTCCGGTGCCCAGCCTGCCACGCAGCACCGATGTCCAGGGAGCATGTTGTCGGTGGGTGCCCTGTGATCGGGAGGGGGGCGATCGACACTCCTGCTGGTACTCCCTCCCTAGCCTTCTCCCTGTCGAGACGCGTGACCCAGATCTACGACCTCGTTGTTGAGTCTGGCCTGCTCGCCTGGTCACGCTCCGGACTGTTCACCTCGCCATCATCCCTGGCGTCTACAGACGTCACTGCACCTTCAAACGTACCGCCCCCTCCTCCGGTCTCTCTTGACGCCGGTCCCGCGGCCCCCGTGCTGCGCTAAGGGATCGCCCCGCGTGTGTGTAAAGTGAAATGTTGTGTTTTCCACTTTCCTTTCCCTTCCTTTCCCTTCCTTCCCCTTCCTCTCACTGTTTCCCATTTCCCCTTTTTTTAATGATTCGCTCAATAGGAGCAATACCTCCCTGGGGGGCTTTCCGCCGGAGGTTCCAGCCAAAGAAGGACATCCAGCTGGAAGGTAGGCCCCCGTTTTTCTCTCACTTGACTGAGGGAATAATGTAATTCAGCCCTCTTCGGCTGTCCCAAAGCAGAGCACGGGTTGGTGGGGGACCAGGGCTCCTCCTGCTTGCAGAAGCCTGGTCCTTTGCCCTCCCTATTTCCCCATGGTTTCCCTTCACCTTTTTTTTTCCCCTTTTCTCAGGTGTTGCTCTCCATGGCGGCCCTGCATTGGTATTTTGAAAAAAAAAAAAAGAAAAAGAAAAAAATAGGTGGGGGGTCTGCGACACATTAAAAACAAATTTAAAAAAAAAAAAAAAATTACAAAAATGGACCAGACCAACGCGGACGCCTCCACGAGGCCCCCACTGGACAGCTTGCAGATGCAAGTCGACGAAGCAGCCGCGGAGGAGGTTCCAGAGATAAATCTGGACCTCGAGAAGAAGGAGGAGAAGGAAGAAGGGAAGGGGCGTCCAGGGAACTGGGTCATGGGCCCCTTGCCGAAGAAGGTCGACGGGGAGGGAGCGGCAGAGATTCTCGCCGCAACGATAGCAGGAGAGACGGAAAAGGCCGTCATCCTAAAAACGGCAAATGCCGTCTTTTTACTTTTCTCCGCCGCCACCCCACCAAAACACACCCAAACGAAGGTGAACGGCCAGATAGCGACGCTACTACCTGCCGTCAAGGTGGTGGACCCCCTCGAGGCAAGAGAGGAAAAAAAGTGGAAAGGGAAGGGCGGAAAGAAAACAAAAAAAAGCCGCCTCAACAGGTACTCGGTAGATGGATTCTTAGCCCACTACGGGGAAAAGACGGGGTGGAGCCTCTACAAGGAGGCTGTCGAGGACTGGAAACAGAGAAGGGCTCCACCTCCTCCTTCCGCCCTAAAGTCGAGAGATCCTCAACAACAGCAGAGCCCAGAACACTTAAAGGTTCTGGAAGAGCTACGGGGACAGCAGCAGGTGCTGCAACAACAACTGCAGATGCAACAGCAACAGCTGCAGCTCCAACACCAGCACCAACAGCAACAACCTCCGGACCAAGACAAAATCCTGGAAATACTGAAGGGGCAGCAGCTACAACACCAGCAGCAGCAGCAACAACACCAGGAGCAGGTGCAACAATTCCAGCAGCAGCTACAAAAACAACAACAACAACACCAGGAGCAGGTGCAGCAATTCCAACAACAGCTGCAGAATCAGCAGCAGCAGCTACAAAAACAGCAGCAGCAACATCAGGAACAGCTACAGCAACAGCAAGTAGCACACCAGGAGACGGTGAAGGGTCTCCTGGAGCTGGTAAAACAAAGCCAGCAGCAGCTGAAAAAGGACACCTCGGTAATCCAAAAGACGCTGCACCAGTTATCACTGGGAAAAAAAAAAAAAAAAACCGCCACAGACCCCGACCAGCCCACGGTAGCCCTGCAGGACCACCCCCTCTCTCTTACGGAGTCGGAGACCGAGCAGGAGGAAACCCCATTAGGGGCGAGAAGGAGGAGGGTGCCCGAGATGCTAAAGCATCAATCGTCGAGGGAGACCCCCTACAAAACGCCGGAGGGCAGGGGTTCGGCAGGTACTGCCGAAAAGACAATCATGTCTACGAACGGGAGGAAGAAAGGCGGGAAAGGTTCCAAAGGTGTAAAGAAATAGTGTTAGTAAAAAACAAAAAAAAAAGAAAGTGTTTTCCCTTCCCTTTACAAATTCACAAAGCCCCACCCCCCCATTACGTCATACCCCATAAAAAAAAAATAAAAAAAATAAAAAAAAAAATAAAAAAACAACATAAAAAAAAAAAAAATTAAAAAAAAAAACAAACAAAAAAAAAAAAAAAAAAACATAAAGAACATAAACGAGCTAAAAAAAAAAAAAAAAACAACAACAAAAAAAAAAAAGAAAAACCAAAAGAAAAAAAGTTGTCAAAAGAAAAAAGGAGGACAACAACAGCAACAAAAACAACAACAACAACAACAACAACAACAAGAGGTCTGCAGAACAACACAAGCACTTTGCACAAGAGAAGTATGTACGACTTGGCTACTTCCCGCGGTCGAATCCTGGCCGGCCCCAACCGAGGGTGTCCACGGGGGACAAGGCGTTAGTGGTGGCGACGAGAGGTCTGTTAGGGCCGGCCCCCCCCAAGTCGTACAACCCTATCTTCGAAGACCTGAAGGTAGGGGTGACCACATAGGCAGTGCGTTGTTCTTGCAGTACCGACCTTCGACGGCCGCTTCAATGAGGAAGAGAAGATCCGGACCACATGGGATGGATATCTTGAGATGCGGCGACGTCGAACAAAACCCGGGGCCAGCCGTTGGTGGGGTGAGGAACGGGTGGCTCAAGATAGTCTCACTCAACGTAAGGTCCCTCAGAGCTAGGAAGGCCGAAATAGAGAGGGCTATCGATGAAATGGCGCCGGACATCCTGTGTCTCCAAGAGACACACCTTACATCAGACGATGACATGCATGGATGGTTCGACGGGTACAAAGCCTTTCGGAGGGACAGGACGAGGCCGAGAAGAAGAGGATTCCCCATTAAGGGCGGCGGCTTGTTGACACTCGTGAAGGAAGGCATCAGCGCCAGCAGGGTTTCAGCGAAGGAGAGCAGGGACGTGACAGAGAGGCTGGACGTGAAGATCTACCCACCGGGACAGAAAGAGATTCTCCTAGTGAACATTTACCTCCCACCGACATCACCGTCAGATCCCAGCGATGACAGACCTGCCATCGACTCATACTTCAACCCGTACTCACTTCCTACTGGAGACAATACCCTGATCATGGGGGACTTCAACGCCCATCACCCACTGTGGGATGGAAGGAAGAAAAAAGAAGACCCTATAGGAAGCAAAATCGCAGCGTGGATGGTCGATAAAGGGATGAGACCCTGGAACGACAGATATAAGCCCACACTCCTTAACACAAGAGGGACACTATCCTCGCCAGACTTGGTTATAAGCGGACCTGACATGGAATCTACATCCTGGACAACCCTAGAGTCATGGGGTTCCGACCACATTCCCATGTCCACAGAAAGGAGATTCTGCTTCAAAAAAGCGGATTGGGCTGGCTTCAGGGATTATCTTGAGCACGCCCTAAGGCACCTGCAGAGAACAGGTGACCCCGTGAAATTGAACAAACAGTTCACGAACGCGATCAAAGAAGCCGCCAGGCTCTTCATACCGAGAGGTGGAGCAAGAGGTGGGAAAGCGTGGTGGACAGAAGAACTAACGCAGTTAGTTGCTCAGCGGAACGCTCTGAAAAAGGAGATAATGTCAGACATTGGCATCCCCTCGACTGAACAGTGCGAAAGACTCGGAGAAATCAGCCGACAAGTGCAGGAACAAATCGTCGTAGGAAAGAAAAGAGCGTGGGCTGAGTACACGAAGGAATTGTCACAGAAGAAAGACCTGGGGCATGCTTTCAGGACGATAAAGACGCTCGATGGTAGGAAGGGCAAAGAACCTGTGGCGCCGCTGATGGCTGGTGAAAGATTACACACCACAGCGACAGAGAAGGCAGACGCACTGGTGGACCACTACGCGGAGGCATTTGCACCGCAACTGAACAAGGACACCAAGAGAATGCTGGAAAGAGTAGAACGACTAACCAAGGAAAACGGTGGTCGGAATAACAGGACCGAGTGCCCCGATATAAGCATCGACGAATTGAAGTACGCACTGAGGCAACTTAAAAAGGGGAAGTCCCCAGGCCCTGACGGTGTGTACAACGAGATGTTAAAGCACCTCGGGGAAACGGCCCTGGACGCGATGCTGCATCTCTTCAATATGTCGTGGGAGAAGGGTGTAGTTCCGTCGGATTGGAAATACACACACATCGTCCCGCTCTTCAAAGGCAAAGGAAAGCTGAAGAGCGAACCGGCATCGTACAGGCCGATCTCATTAACCTCGGGAATTTCAAAGACAATGGAGAGGATAGTGAAGATCAGGATCGACTACCACCAAGACGTGGGCAATGTAAAGAAGGTTCACAAAATGCAGTCAGGTTTCAGGAAGGGGCGTTCCACTGAAGAGAACGTCTTGCAGGTTACAACGAAACTAGATCGCATCAGAGGAGACGAGTTCTGCGGGGGTCTCCTGCTCTTTGACCTGAAAGGGGCTTTTGATACAGTCTGGCATAAAGGCCTGAACGCAAAGCTGAGATACAGCAAGTACCCGCAGAGGATAACGAACTGGGTCGCTGCCTTCCTGGACCAAAGGGTTGCAGCCGTCAAGGTGGACGGCAAGATAGGGAAACAAAGGCAGATAAAAGGAGGGGTTCCACAGGGGACGATCCTGGCTCCGACCCTCTTCTCATTATATATGGACGACCTGTCAGCGATTTTCGCAAAGGAGGGAATTGACGCTGTGATGTACGCAGACGACATCGCGGTGGTGGTTCATGAGAAAGATGTTGAGAAACTGAACGAGAAGCTGTCGAGGGTCCTGAGGATCGTGGAGACTTGGTGTTCCTGGAACTCGATGGTGATATCAAAAGACAAGACAGAGTTCTTGCCAGTAGCGGGCATCTCATATCCCCAAAGGACCCTAAAAGGGAAGATATCGGCAACCTTTGCGGGGGGGGAAGAGCTCAGGGTAGTTGAAAAAACAAAGCTGCTCGGAGTCACGTTTGAGGAAGACATGTTTTTCGCCGCACATACGGCAGACGTCTTGAGAAGGGCGGAAAGCAGAGTCAGGCTACTGAGAAGACTGGCAGGGACGAAGTGGGGTTGCAAGAAAGTGGTAATGAGGGCACTCTACCTCACGTACGTACAGCCAGTTTTCCGTTACTGTCTGGGGGCGTACGGACCTTTCGTGATAGGCGGGAGGGGCACGTACCACGAAGGAATCCAGAAGCTGCAGTACCGGGCAGCTTTAACGATCACAGGATGTGTAGCGACATCAGAGACATTCGCTACACTAAACGAGGCTGGCTTGTGGACACTCGATGCGCTGATCGAACACGACAGTTTACTGCTGTACGAGTCCATCATTAGGAAGGAGAACACAGCTGCCTTTCAAGCTACACAACCCCTGAAGGATCTGACCAGATACGAGGTACTGTTCCCGAAGAAAACATGGTCAGATCGACAAAGGGAAGCAGCCAGGGCCTACAAGCTCCCAGAGAGAGCGGCAACACCATTCTCAGGTTATGCCTTTGAGAAGAAGTACAGAGTTACACCTTGGCAGAGATTCGAGGGTAAACTGATACTGGCCCCCTTCCTCGACATACATGTGAAGAGATCGGACACCAGTGAAGTCAGAAGGAAAGCAACAGAGGACACTCTGAACGGGCTTATCGAGAAGCACGGAAAAGCCTTCTGCATGATCTTCACAGACGGGTCATTGAAGGACGGCAGGAACGGAGGAGCTGCTGCGATACTGTTGCGAGGGGAGAGAAAAGCTTCGTATGGGGTCAGCGGTGGATCCTATACGTCATCCTACAGGTGCGAGCAAAGGGCCATAGAGCTGGGGCTGCACCTCGCGACAAACCTCTCGAAGAGAGTGGGCACGAGCCAAGAGATGGTCCTTATTTGCACTGATTCGCAGTCGGTAATAAGGAGGATGTGCCAGGGGCACCTGTCCGCTGTCTCTGCAGACGAGTACAAACTGTGGCACGAGGTAGCGGGACTTGTAAAGAGAGGCCACAAAGTGGTCATACAGTACGTACCAAGTCACTGCGGATTCAAATGGAACGAGATGGCGGACAAGAAGGCGAAGGAGACCTGCCGGGCAGTTGCCCACGAACAGAAGACCAGCATAGACATCGTGAAGTCACTGGTGAGAAAAAAGGTACTGGCGAACCACCTCCTCTTCTGGAAAAAAACGGGTGTCAAGGAGACATACCGAGAGCTTTTCGCAGGGAATTTCGAGAAGTTTGAAGAGTTAAACAGGGAACAAGAAGTTGCGATCATGAGGCTGAGAGTGGGGAAGAGCCCCCTCATAAGCGGGTATCTACTCAATCCCCCGGCCGATGTGGTCACATGCCACCTTTGTTCGATGCCTCAGACGCTGAGCCACCTCCTGAAAGAATGCCAGGACGATGGTAGAGCTGACCAGAGAAGTCAGATCTTCGGTTCCTCCCTTCCTTCGCTCAAGGCCCTACTGTCAACTGACGCCGGGAAAACCGTACAATTCCTGGAACAGCAGGGCCTGTTGTGACCGACCGTGAGATATAATCCCCTTTATAAATTATATTATAAACTAAACTTTACTTAAATACTTTTCTCTCAAATTATCCTGAGTTTGAAGCTGTACTGTTGTTATACGACTTCAGACAGCAATTGTTTCTAACTCAATCTCTCGACTCTGGCTTCACTCCTATCCTTTCTTTTCACCTCCTCCCCAGTGTCTTCCCTTATTTTCCATTACCAGGCCCCTGACCCCCGCCCCCAGTGTTATTCAAAATTTTCACTCACCTTTCATATAGAAAGAAAAAAGAAAAAAAAAAAGAAAAAAAGAAGGACAGATGATTCAAGCTTCGGTGTACACGATCGAGCTTGATTTGAATTCCTTTATTTTTGAGAAAAAAAAAAAAAAAAGAAAAAAAAAAAAAAAAAGAAGAATATATATAAAAAAAAAAAAAAAGAACTGTAGAACGAAACTTAATTGAATTGAATTTATTGGCTCCCGAAAGCCCAACAAGTCCAGCAGACGGTGGAGTTTCACAGTCAGCTGGTTAGTTTTTCACAATTGAAACTCCTCCAAAGTTCTTAAAGTCTGGGAGGTCGTCTCTTGTTACTAGAGGCGGCTAATGCCTCGAGACCCAGGTGCTGCCTGGTGGGTGGGATCGGTTTTATTTTATTATGAAAAGAGCGTGGTGAGGGGGTCCAAGTAATTTACAACAGGGAGCAGCGGACCAGGACCCCTCGACCAATGGCTCAGTAACAGAGACTGCTTTTCACGAATCACTTTCAAACACCTCTCTTGGTTTGAAGTGATGTCCCTTTCCCTTTCCCTTTCCCTTGAATGGTTTTCTCTACTCCCCTTCGATCCTCCCGCCTGGTAGTGGAATATTTATTATTATTTAAAAAAAACAGAAAGAAAAGAAAGGAAAGAACAGAAAGAAAAGAAAAGAAAAGAAAAGAAAAGAAAAGAAAAGAAAAGAAAAGAAAAGAAAAGAAAAGAAAAATGGGCAAGAAGAAAGACAAGCACAAGGAGAAGGCAAAGCCGGAAGGGAACGGGGCCAGCACGCAGCTGGCCCAGTCCAAGGCCAGGGAGGAGCGGCGGGTGGAGAGGATGCTCCGCAGCGCTGGAGCAGCCGGGGAGCTGGGGCAGCTCCTGACGCCGGAGCACCGGGAGAAGATGACGGGGGTGGTCACCGTAATTGACCTCCTCACGCCCGACGCCGCCGCCGCTACAGCCGGCCCAGCGACACCTGTCGCCTCCACCCCGACCGGCTCCGTCAAAAGGCCGGTTTCGCCTGACGCCAGCGTCGCCACCCCGACCTCCAGCAAAAAAGCTAGGAGGAAGGCCGCCAGAGCCGCGCGCGCTGACGCTGCCGACGAAGCCGCACACATAGCTGACGCCACACACCCCCTCGAAGCCGCACGCACTGCGGCCGACGTCGAACTCGCGGGAATCGCTGCTGATTTGGAAGCTGCACGCGAGTCGGCCGACGTGGTAGCTGCAGAAATAGCTGCTAAGATGAAGGCTGCGCAGGAGGTGGCTGATGCTGCTGTTGTCAAAATGGCAGCCGAGACGGAAGCTGCTCGCGTGGCTGGTGTGGAGGCTGCTCGCAGAGCAGTCGAGGCTGAGGAGAAGGCTCTGCGCGAGCGGTCTACTGCACGACTTGCGGCAGAGGAGAAGGAGGCTGCGCGTGCTGCGGCCGAGATGAAAGCAGCCGAGGAGAAGAAGGCTACAGCCGCAGCCGCTGCAGCCGAGAAGAAGAAAGCCGCAGCCGCCGCCGCCGCCGAGAAGAAAGCAGCAGCCGCCGCCGCCGCCGAGGAGAAGGCCGCCGCCGAGAAGAAAGCCGCTGCCGCCGCCGCCGCCGAGAGGAAGGCCGCAGCCGACGCCGCCAGGAAGAAAGCTGCAGCCGCAGCCGCCGCCGCCGAGGAGAAGAAGAAGGTCGCAGCCACCGCCGCCGCCGAAAAGGAAGCCGCCGCAGCCGCTGCCAAAAAGGAGGAAGCTTTGAGGTTGGCGGCCGCCAAGAAGGCAGATGCCCAGAAGGTCGAGGACGAAGCAGTCGCGAACGCTTCCGCCAACGCGTCAACAGACCAAGGCACGCTCCTCCTCAGCTCAGACTCTGACACCAGCTCTGGCCCTGAGGAGATGGAGGACGACCCTGCCCCTGCCCCTTCCACAACCCCGCGATGGGACCTGGTGCCAGACACATGGGACGCCCCGATCTACACCAACGTGTCCCCCCCGACGGAAACATCCCGCGCTGTCATTGCGCTCGACGATCCCTCCGAAATGGGGGTCGTGTGCTCCGCGTTACCTACGGCATCCATCACCTTTGTCCTTATGACAGAGGTCCCCGGTGTCACCACCCCCAGCGAGATTGTCATGGTCTCTGGGTCGCGCGCAGTGAACAGGAGGGTCCACGTCTCCACGTTCGGGCTGGACCCCCCCACCTACACCCCGCCTTCCACCTTCAACAGCGGATCGGAGGTCGTCTACGTCTGTGTCAGTGCAGACAGCCTGAAGGAGGCGAAGGCCAGGGTCCTGGAGCTCGCCAAGGCTCAGGGCGCGGTGGTGGAGGATCGTGCGGTCTTCCGCCCAAGGAAGTTCGGTGAGGAGGAACCGCGGGCGAGGCACTGGACCCACGAGGTGGGACTGCGCCTGCAAGCAGCACACGTCCACGCCGTCCTGCGCCGGTCCGGGGACGGCTGCTTAATGCGGACGACGGAGAGACGCGGGGGGTACGCTTATGTACCCATCGTGGCGGAAGGGAGGGCGGATGCCTATCGGATTGCGGGGACGCTGGGTGGGTTGTCTCTCGGGGTGGCGCACCGTAAGGGATGGACTGTGCGGTGCCTACCGGAGACGGAACAGCGGCTCCGGAAGGCCCTCGCAAAACAGCGCACGAAGCGCAAGTTTTTGCTTACCGGGGCCCCGCCGTCCATCACCAGGGCGGCCTTCGACGAGATGATGGACCACATCGGCTGGAAACCATCCTCCGTCCTGCGACGCACGCAGACGATGTTCCAGGGCACGAGGCAACTCGTGTTCTTCATCGTCGTCGACAGCCCGCCCCCGAAGTCCAGGACGTGGCTCCTTGGGGGGCGCCTTGTCTGCCTCCGTGATGCGGACGACCACCCGACCGTCAAGCCGCCCCCTCTCATCAACAGGACGACACCTGCATCTGCACCTGCGCTTGCAACGTCCTCGACCCCGGCACCCACATCTTCTCATGTACCTGCACCTGCGCCTACTACACCTGTACCTGACCCGGCACCTGTATCGGCGTCGACACCCTCGGAGACTGGCCCTGCGGTGAAAGCAACTGGGCTTCCTCCCACCAGCCCGTGGGCGTCCATACCGAGCTCGGTGGCTCCCCCCCAGCTCGACACTGTGACGTCCCCTACACCGCCCCGCAACGTGTCTGCGGGAAACAAGGAGGGAGTCCCTTCCGGGTCGCCTGAGGTCGCCGCTCTCACTGAGCTCGTCGCCACGCTGAAGGAGTCGATCGTCGGGCTGCAGAGGACGATCGACTCTCAGCAGGAGATGATCTCCGATCTGCGGACGACGCTCCGCCTCCTCCTGCCGCAGGCGGCCACGCTGACGACGGGAACGGCAGTGCCGCGGGACCCTACACCGGGGGCGACGACGACACACGACAGTGTCTGGAAAGGGAAGGGGAAGGGGAAGAAGGGGGCTCCTCCTCTCGCTACGACCTCTGAGGCTGCGGTGACGAACCTGGGTACGAGGGGGCGGGCCAGGTCGTTCGCGGAGACCAAAGATCTCTTCACCAATGGGGTCAAGGGGCGCTCTGCCTCCATGGGTCCATCCAATTGAAGGGGCCCCGCAGAACAGGGGGAGCAGCAGATCTACGACCATGCTCCCTCTCCTAGTCTCCCTCGCATCCTCCCCAGGAGACTCCTACCTCTCTGTTTCTTCACCGACTTTTCTGCACTGATCCCCACCCTACTCGGGAGGATGTCCGTCAGGGACCTGCTGGGGCTGCTTGGGCTGGTCGAAACAAACCCTGGCCCACCCAAGAAGCTGCCGCCCCCGTCGCCTAAGGGTCTCAAGGTTGTCTCGTGGAACTGCAACGGCCTCGTTGCGAAATGGACCGTCGTATCTCGCCATGCTGACTTCTTGTCGCTGGACATCATCATGATACAGGAGACGCACCTGAGGGAAGGGCACGACACGCCACACCTGCCTGGGTACAGGTCATACAGGAGGGATCGGTTGACACCGGTGACTGACGGCACTGCGACGAGGGGTGGTGGTATTGTCACGTATGTCCGCGACGATCTTGCCTCGGAGGAGGTTCCGCACGTACTCCCGGCTGGGGACTGTGTCACTGAGAGACTGGATGTGAGGATCTCCTGCGAGAAGCGTGAGCCGATCACTCTCTCCAACGTTTACCTTACACCGGTAAGCGCGAGCAGAGGCACGAGGGACCCTGAGTACCTGCGGCCTGGCAGCCTTCCCATGGGGAAGAACACAGTCATAGCGGGTGACTTCAATGCTCACCACAGCTCCTGGGACGCCACGGTGACGACGCCGAACGAGAGGGGGAACGTGGTCAGGGACTGGCTGGACACCCACGGGTACTCCGTCTACAACGACCGCAACGAACCGACGAGGGACTCGTCACGACACGTTCTGGACCTGGTTGTGGGGCGCTGCGCGAAGCTTGAGCCGAAGACGCTGGGCACGTGGGGCTCCGATCATAGTCCCGTATCCTTTCACCTGCCTCTTGAGGACGTCTACCGTTCGGAGCGCCCCTTCCCCACCTGGAATTTCAAAAAAGCCAGATGGGATGACTACACTGCTGCTGTTGCCCGCCTGCTTGCTGGTGTTGACACGGCGGCTCCGATTGACTCTGTCACGAAGGGGTTTACACAAGCCCTTTTGACTGCGGCGAACGACCACATTCCCCTCTGTGGGATGCGACGTGGCCCGACCCCCTGGTGGACTGCTGAGCTCGAGGACGCCTTCGAAGAGCGGAACACCCTGCGCGAACTCCTGCTTCAAGAGGCGGACGTGGTGGTGGAGGAGTACAGGGCGAAGGTGAAGGAAGTCAACCGACTCCTTGACGAGACGAAGCGTGAGGCATGGGGAAGGATGGCGGCCGACCTCAGCCGGAGCAAGGACCTCGGGGCTGCGTTCAGAGCGGTGAAGAAGCTGGACGGCAGGCACCGAAAGACACACCTTCCTGTACTCGAGGGAAGATTTGTGTCGGACAAGGCGAAGGCCGACCGGCTGGGGGCGCACTTCGCTAAGCTCTACGGCAGGCGTGGTGACGGGAACTCGAAGGACGCCGCTCCTTCTGCAAGCAGACTCGGGTGTCAAGCGTTCACCGTGGACGACCTCACCCGCGGCCTGAGAAGGATGAAGACGCGCAGCGCGGCCGGGGAAGACGGAATCTTCTCGGAGATGCTCCTTCACCTTAACTCGGACTCCCTCGGTGTTCTCCTTCTACTCCTCAATCGCTCCTGGCTGATGGGTGTCGTTCCCGGTGCCTGGAAGAAGGGAGTGATCGTCCCGGTACCGAAACCTGGAAAAGATGCGACTCTCTTGGCTTCCTACCGGCCGATCTGCCTGACCAGCTGCCTCTGCAAGCTGCTGGAGAGGATGATCGAGGAGAGGCTCACGTTTCTTCTTGACGCGGATGGGACGGGAGTCGAGGGACTCCACGACAGCCAGGCTGGTTTCAGACGCGGCCGCTCCACGGAGGAGCAGGTGGCAACCCTCACTGAGTGCATGTCGAGGAACAAAGACGATCGACGTCTCTCGGCCGCTCTGCTGTTCGACTTCTCTTCTGCCTTCGACCTGGTGCCCCATGGTGCCCTGCTGGACAAGATGCGAGGGAAGGGTCTCCCCGAACCCTTCGTGGAGTGGACGCGGTCCTTTCTATGCGGCCGTACTGCTGCGGTCACGATTGGACGGTCGAGGGGGTCGACGACGAAGGTGCGACGGGGTGTCCCCCAGGGCTCTGTCTTGGGTCCCATCCTGTACACCATGTACGTCGACGAACTCGCCAGGAGACTGGAGGGACTGGCGGACGTCTCGGTGCTCTACGCCGACGACGTGGCGGTTGTGATCTCCTCTGGACAAGGGGACGTGGCTGGGCTGGAGCGGAAGGCGCAGGCAGTGGTGGATGCGGTTGAGGACTGGTGCAGGGAGCGTGACATGCTGCTGAGCACGTCCAAGACGCAGGCAGTCTGCGTCCCCCCCCAGAAACGTCTCGGGGTCTACTTCACTTCGTCACGAGTCCCCCTTCAGCCAGGTGCCTTCCAGAACCCACTCTTCGGCCTGGGGGTGAACGCCGATGGCACGATCTCCGGGGACCAGGAGCTGGCGGGCCTTCAGGTTGTGGAGGCGGGTGGTGTGCGGATCCGCTGCGTGCGGGACATGCATGCAGCCGTGCGACGGCCCGACGTGGACTACGTTGCGGCCCGTCCCCTGCCTCTGTCTGAACACGCGAGGTACCTTGGGGTAACGGTGGACTCTGGGCTCACGTTCGGTGAACACGCACAGGACATCCTACGGCGGGCCAGCAAAAGGCTGAGGGTGCTGAAGCTCTTGTCCGGCACGTCCTGGGGCAGCAAGAGGGACACTCTGCGGTCTCTCTACGTTACGTACATCCTCCCGCTGCTGCGCTACTGCATGGGGGTCTACTACAGCAGGCTCGATGATGTCGGGAGGAAGGACCTGGCTGGGCTTCACCAGGAGGCGGCGGTGCTGATCACGGGCTGCTGGAGTGGCTCCGGAGGGTACAAGCTCCTAGCTGAGGCAGGACTGCTTCCCCTCGAAAGAATGGCTGAGGGTGCTGCGGCGACGATGACGGCGAAGGCCTTCTGCTGGCAGTCTTCCCCGGTTCACAGGGAGACGGTCAAGCTGAAGCAGGCGAACAGGCTGGGGTGTGGGTGGCTGCGCTCTGGCTACCAAGCACTGCGTCGATGCGGGTTGGAACCAAAGGTGCACTTCGAGTACCTGTCGGCTACGCCCCTGGCGGCCCCGTGGCAGACAGGCATGGTCGACTTCAGGACTGACCTCCCCGGCGGGGTCACGCGATCGTCGCCAGACGCGGACAGGCGGAAGGCGGCCGAGGCTGCTCTTGCGGCTCTCCCCCCGGGCATCCATGCCTACACGGATGGCTCGGTTGTACAGGTCGGACAGAAGGCGAAAGGTGGCTCTGGGGTTTATCTGCAGCTGCCTCCCCCCCTGACCCCTGTGTCTGTGTGCCATGGCGTCAACGACTTCTGTTCATCTTTTCGGGCAGAGGGCATGGCTGTGAAAACGGCGCTGGATATGGTGGCTACCCTCCGAAAAACACACCCTTCGCTGGCGAAGTCCCCGCTGTCGATCTGCACCGACTCCCTCTCCCTCGTCGAGCAGCTGCGAGCTGGCCCAACGCGACAGAGGGAGAAGCTCGACCACCAGACGTGGAGCCGGCTGGTGACCGCGGCGCGCACGCAGGGGACACCGGTGGTCCTCCAGTTTGTGCCCTCCCACTGTGGGGTGGACGGGAACGAGAAGGCTGACGCTCTGGCCGTGGAGGGAACGAAGCGGAAGCAGGACAGGCCCTCCCTTGACTACCGATCAGTGAGGGCCCTGGTGCGACGGTGGGTGGTGCGGAGGTCCGCGGAGCTCATAACATCCCTCGCCCACAACTACGCGGTGGCGACCGAGCTTCGGTCCGCGCACTTCCCCCTTGGCTTCCCCAGACAAGCTGAAACGGTCATCTCGCGGCTGCGGATTGGTCACTCGGCTCTCTTCTTCGGCTTCCTGCAGACTGCTGGCCCGAACAGGAAGCACAAGGGTGTGCTCCGGTGCCCAGCCTGCCACGCAGCACCGATGTCCAGGGAGCATGTTGTCGGTGGGTGCCCTGTGATCGGGAGGGGGGCGATCGACACTCCTGCTGGTACTCCCTCCCTAGCCTTCTCCCTGTCGAGACGCGTGACCCAGATCTACGACCTCATTGTTGAGTCTGGCCTGCTCGCCTGGTCACGCTCCGGACTGTTCACCTCGCCATCATCCCTGGCGTCTACAGACGTCACTGCACCTTCAAACGTGCCGCCTCCTCCTCCGGTCTCTCTTGACGCCGGTCCCGCGGCCCCCGTGCTGCGCTAAGGGATCGCCCCGTGTGTGTGTGTTAAATGGAATGTTGTGTTTCCCACTTTCCTTTCCCTTCCTTCCCCTTCCTCTCACTGTTTCCCATTTCCCCTTTTTTTTCACACTCACCAATGATTCGCTCAATAGGAGCAATTCCTCCCTGGGGGGCTTTCCGCCGGAGGTTCCAGCCAAAGAAGGACATCCAGCTGGAAGGTAGGCCCCCGTTTTTCTCTCACTTGACTGAGGGAATAATGTAATTCAGCCCTCTTCGGCTGTCCCAAAGCAGAGCACGGGTTGGTGGGGGACCAGGGCTCCTCCTGCTTGCAGAAGCCTGGTCCTTTGCCCTCCCTATTTCCCCATGGTTTCCCTTCACCTTTTTTTCCCTTTTCTCAGGTGTTGCTCTCCATGGCGGCCCTGCATTGGTAATTTGAAAAAAAAAAAAAAAAAAAAAAACCTTCCCTTATTTTCCATTACCAGGCCCCTGTCCCCCGCCCCCAGTGTTATTCAAATTTTTCACTCACCTTTCATATAGAAAGAAAAAAGAAAAAAAAAAAAAGAAAAAAAAGAAGGACAGATGATTCAAGCTTCGGTGTACACAATCGAGCTTGATTTGAATTCCTTTATTTTGAGAAAAAAAAAAAAAAAAAAAAAAGAAGAAAAAAAAAAGAAAAAAAAAAAAAAAAAAAACTGAAGAACGAAACTTAATTGAATTGAATTTATTGGCTCCCGAAAGCCCAACAAGTCCAGCAGACGGTGGAGTTTCACAGTCAGCTGGTTAATTTTTCACAATTGAAACTCCTCCAAAGTTCTTAAAATCTGGGAGGTCGTCTCTTGTTACTAGAGGCGGCTAATGCCTCGAGACCCAGGTGCTGCCTGGTGGGTGGGATCGGTTTTATTTTATTATGAAAAGAGCGTGGTGAGGGGGTCCAAGTAATTTACAACAGGGAGCAGCGGACCAGGACCCCTCGACCAATGGCTCAGTAACAGAGACTGCTTTTCACGAATCACTTTCGAACACCTCTCTTGGTTTGAAGTGATGTCCCTTTCCCTTTCCCTTGAATGGTTTTCTCTACTCCCCTTCGATCCTCCCGCCTGGTAGTGGAATATTTATTATTATTATTAAAAAAAAAACAAAAGAAAAGAAAAGAAAAGAAAAGAATCATGTATTATTATTAAAAAAAAAACAAAAGAAAAGAAAAGAAAAGAAAAGAATCATGTCGACCTCCAACAAGAAGAAAAAGAGGCCCGCTCACCACAAGTCCAGGACGGAAGAAATCCTGGAGAAAGCCCGCGGTGAGCGGGTAAAGGACAACGCCGCCGCCAGGGCGAAGCGCACGCGCGAGGAGGTGGAGAGGAAGCGCGCAGAGGGGGTCACGCCGGTGGTGACACCCTCCCCCGGGCAAGGGAAGAAGGCGGCCAGAAGGGCCAGACAGAAGGCAGCAGCTGCTGACGCTGCCACCGCCGCCGCTTCGGGCTCCGACGACTCTGTCGTCTTAATTAGCGAGTCGCCGGGCGTTGTCACCTCGTTCACGGTCGACACGCCAGAGGTCAGGAGGGCGAGGATGAGGACTGCTGCCGCCGACACCACTGCCACTGCTCCTGCACCTGCTGCTGCCAACACCACTGCTCCTGCACCTGCTGCTGCCGACTCCCCTGCTCCTGCACCTGCTGCTGCCGACACCACTGCTCCTGCGCCTGCTGCTGCCGACTCCCCTGCTCCTGCGCCTGCTCCAGCCTCTACTGCTGCCGTGTGGTCTACTGCCGTCCTCACTGCCGCTGCCTGCGACACCGCCCTCCCCATGTCGGACTCTGACACCGACGAGAAGGACACGGCCCCCGCTCCCGCACCGGCCCCGGAGCCTCACTGGGATCTGGTCCCCGACACGTGGGACGCCCCCATCTACACCAACACTGCTCCCCCTGAGGAGGTGCCCCGCGCCGTCGTCGCTCTCGACGACCTCCAGCAGGTGGACGCGATTCGCACTGCGAGGCCCACGGCCTCCCTGACCTTCGTCCTCTTGACGGAGGTTGCCGGTTCGACCACCCCATGCACCGTCATCGTACTCGCCGGCCAGCGTGTCGTGCACAAGGCCGTGCACACCTTCTCGGTCGGGTCGAACCCCCCCTCCTACACCCCACTCGCTTCTTTTGATGGCGGCTCTGAGGTAGTGTACGTCAGCGTGAAAGCTGACAGCGTGAACGCGGCGAAGGCCAGGGTTCGGGACCTCGTCGCGACCCAGGGCGTGGCGGTGGAGGAGCAGGCGATCTTCCGCCCGAAGAAGATCGACGGGAACGAGCCGCGGGCGCGGCACTGGAGCCACGAGGTGGGCCTGCGGCTCCCGGCGGCATCCGTCCATGCGGTACTCCGGGCCTCGGGCGACGGCTGCATGGTCAGGACGACCGAGCGGCGCGGGGGGTACACCTACGTGCCCATCGTAGCGGAGGGGAGGGCGGAGGCCTTCCAGCTGGCGAAGGCACTGGGCGGGTTGTCCCTGGGGGTGGCCCATCGCAAGGGTTGGACCGTGAGATGCCTGCCGGAGACGGAGCAGCGTCTGAGGGAGGCCCTCGCCAAGCAGAGGACAAAGCGTCGGTACCTGCTCACCGGAGCCCCGCTGTCTGTTACCAGGGCAGCCTTCGACGGGATGATGGACCACATCGGTTGGAAGCCGTCGTCCATCATCCGACGCTCTGACACGGCGTTCCAGGGCACGAGGCAACTCGTGTTCTTCATCGTCGCCGACGCCCCGCCCCCCAAGGCCAGGACATGGCTCTTCGGCTCTCGTCTCGTTCGACTGCACGACGCGGAAGACCACCCGAGCGTCACGCTCCCGCCCCGCACCAACAAGAAGGCTCCACCCGCGGCTCGGACGCCGGTTGCGGCAACCACGGCCCAGACGCCGACGCCGGCCCCTGGCCCCACGGTGCAGTCCACAGGGCTGCCGAGCACCAATCCGTGGTCATCTCCACCGAGCTCGGTTGCCCCTCCGCCACTTGGCACTGTGACTCCGGTCTCCTCTGCGGCTTCCCCGACCACGACACCTCCCCGTGACTCCCAGAAGAAGAATCCCGCACCGGAACCAGAGGTCCCGGCGCTCCTCGCGCTGATCCAGTCGATGCAGGCGACCATCGACGGTCTGCAGGCGACGGTCCGCGACCTCCAGGAGAGGATGGCAGCGTCACTTGGCGCGCCGGCGTCATCTGCAGACGGAGCTGGGCGGACGGCAGTGGCTGGGAAGGGCAAGGGCGGCAAGGCTGGGTCCAAGGCAGGGACGAAGGGGCACCAGGCGCAGGGCGTAAGCACGCCAGGCCCCTACCCGACATCGACGGAGCAAGGGGGCGGAAGGGGACGCGCCCAGTCGCTGGCTGGCGACTCTGCTTCCCCCAACGGGGCCGGCCGTGGACGGGCAGCCTCTGTGGGCCCGGCCCCCGCCCCTGCCAATTGAAGGGGTCCCGCTGAGCAGGGGGGGCGTCAGATCGACGACCACGCCCCCTCTCCTGGTCTCCCGCGCATACAGCCGAGGAGACACCTTCCACATCACTTGTACGACGTCCTCCCTTCCTTGATCCCTTCCTTACTTGAACGGATGTCGGCCAGGGACCTGCTGGGGCTGCTTGGGCTGGTTGAGACGAACCCCGGTCCACCTAAGAAGCTCCCACCCCCGAAGCCGAAGGGACTCAGGGTCCTGTCCTGGAACTGCAACGGTCTTGCCGCCAAGTGGTCAACCGTGTCCTACCACGCTGTCCTACTGACGCTGGATATCATTATGATCCAGGAGACACACCTTAGGGAGGGGCATGAGACACCATACCTGCCTGGATACACGTCCTACAGGAGGGACCGCACAACACCGGTGACGGACGGCTCTGCGACGAGAGGCGGTGGTGTCATCACGTATGTCCGTGACTGCCTTGCCTCGGAGGAAGCTCCTTTCGTACTCCCTGAAGGTGACAGTGTCACCGAGCGATTAGACGTGAGGATCTCCTGTGTGAAGCGCGTCCCGGTCACCCTCTCCAACGTGTACCTCACGCCTGTGAGTATAAGCAGAGGGACAAGGGACCCCGAGTACCTACGGCCGGGCAGCCTACCTGTGGGGAAGAACACGATCGTTGCTGGCGACTTCAACGCACACCACAGCTCTTGGGATGCCAAGGTGACAACGCCCAACGAAAGGGGGAACGTGGTCAGGGACTGGCTTGACACCCACGGCTACACCGTCTACAACAACCGTGACGAGCCGACGCGGGACTCACCGCCACGCGTTCTGGACCTGGTGGTGGGACGTTGTGCGGAACTGGAGCCGAGGACGTTGGGGACGTGGGGCTCTGATCACAGCCCGGTTTCCTTCCGCCTGCCGCTTGAGGACGCCTACTGCTCGGAGCGACCCTGCCCTACCTGGAACTTCAAAAAGGCCAGGTGGGACGACTTCACCGCGGCCGCCGCTGCCCTTCTGACCAAGATCGACACGAAGGCCCACATTGACTCCTTCACGAAGGAGGTTACAGAGGCTCTTCTGCATGCAGCTGACGACCACATTCCGCTTTGCGGAGTGCGACGAGGCCCGACCCCCTGGTGGACGGCCGAACTCGAAGACGCCTTCGAAGAACGGAACGCCCTGCGGGATCGCTTCCTCAAGTCGGCTGAGACTGAGGACGACAGCGTGGCGGCGGTCTACAAGGCGAAGGTCAAGGAGGTAAACCAACTCATGACCGAGTCGAAGCGCGCGGCCTGGGGTGAGATGGCGGCTGACCTCAGTCGGAGCAAGGACCTCGGGTCTGCGTTTAGGGCGGTGAAGAAGCTGGACGGCAGACACCGCAGACCGCACCTTCCCATTCTCGAGGGGAGGTTCGTGACGGACAAGGCGAAAGCCGACCGCCTGGGGGCTCACTTCGGCAAGCTCTACGGCCAGGGTGGTGATGGGGACGCGGTGGACGTAGCTCCTTCGACGAACGTGCTTGGGTGCCACGCCTTTACGGTGTATGATCTCACCCGCGGTCTGGGAAGGATGAAGACACGCAGTGCAGCGGGTGATGATGGCATCTTCGCGGAGATGCTTCTCCACCTCGACCAACCCTCGCTCGGGGTTCTACTTCTGCTCCTCAATCGCTCATGGCAGGCGGGGATCGTGCCGGGTGCCTGGAAGAAGGGGGTGATTGTTCCAGTGGCGAAGGCAGGGAAGGACGCCACGTTGCTTGCATCGTACCGTCCCATATGTCTCACTAGCTGTCTTTGTAAGCTGCTTGAGAGGATGATAGAGGAGAGGCTTACCTTTCTCCTAGACTCTAGCGCGTCGGGCGTTGAGGGTCTCCACGACAGCCAGGCTGGCTTCAGGAGGGGCCGCTCCACGGAGGAGCAGGTGGCGTCCCTGACCGGGTGTCTGTCGAGGAACAAAGACAGTCGGCGTCTGTCGGCTGCCCTGCTGTTTGACTTCTCATCTGCGTTTGACCTGGTTCAGCACGAAGCTCTCTTGGGCATGATGCGGAGGAAAGGGATCCCTGAGCCCTTCGTCGAATGGACGCGCTCCTTCCTCTGCGGTCGTACGGCGGCGGTCACGGTGGGTCGTTCGCGAGGGTCGACGACGAAGGTGAGGAGAGGGGTGCCCCAAGGGTCTGTGCTGGGACCCGTCCTTTACACCATCTACGTCGACGAGCTAGCCAGGTTGCTGGTTGGGATGGCGGACCTGTCGGTTCTTTATGCCGACGATGTTGCGGTGGTGGTCTCAGCCGGGCAGGGCGACCTGGCTGGTCTTGAGCGAGGGGCCCAGGCTGTGATGGACGCGGTTGAGGGCTGGTGTGGGAGACGGGGCATGCTGCTGAGCTCCAGCAAGTCGCAGGCAGTGTGCGTTCCCTATCAGAAGCGGCTTAATGTCTACTTCTCTTCGTCGCGTGTCCCGCTTTGCCCGGGGGCCTTCCAGGACCCTGTCCTTAATCTTGGGGTTGGGGTCTGTGGGACCTTGTCTGGCGTCCGTGAGCTGTCTGGCTTTCGGGTCGTGGAGGCGGGTGGCAAACGGTCCTTCGACATTCCCGCCGCCATCCGGAGGTCCGACATTGGTTACATGGCGGCTCGCCCCTTGCCTCTATGTGGGTCGGCGAAGTATCTTGGGGTCACTGTAGACTCTGGGCTCACGTTTGACGAGCATGCGGGGGATGTCCTGAGGCGCGCTGACAAGAGGCTGAGGGTTCTAAGGCTCCTGTCGGGCACGACCTGGGGGTGCAAGAAGGCCACGCTCCGTTCACTGTACCTCACGTACGTTCTCCCGCTACTCCGGTACTGCATGGGTGTTTACTTTGCCAGGCTCAGGGACAGCAGGGTGGAGGAGCTTGTTGGGCTCCACCAGAGAGCGGCGGTGCTGATCTCGGGTTGTTGGCACGGCTCGGGCACGGCGAAGGTTGTTGCTGAGGCAGGTCTGCTACCCCTCCGACAGATGGCTGAGGGAGCTGCGGCGGTGTTGACGGCGAAGTCGTTCTGCTGGAGGACCTCCCCGGTTCACCGCGAGGTCCTTGAGCAGAAGCGGATGACCGGTATGGGCAATGGGTGGCTGCGTGCGGGTATCCTTGCGCTACGACGCTGCGGACTGCAGGGGTGGACGACGCAGGAAGGCTTCAGGAAGTACGACACCTTCGAGCTACTGACTGCCTCGCCCAAAGTAGCACCGTGGCACGCGTTCCTGGTGGAGTTCAGAACTGCCCTTCCCGGCAGGGTCACGCGTTCGTCGCCGGACGTGGATAAGCGGAAGGCGGCCGTGGAGGCTCTGGCTGCCCTTCCACCGGGTATCCATGCCTATACGGATGGTTCTGTCGTACGGGACCGCCAGAAGTGGAGGGGCGGTGCCGGGGTCTTCTTGCAGCTCCCCCGCCCCCACGAACCCGTGTCCGAGAGCTTCGGCGTCAGCAATTTCTGCTCTTCCTTTCGGGCGGAGGGTCTGGCTGTCAAGGTGGCTCTGGACATGGTGGCCGCGCTCCGGAGCGAGCACACCACGTTGGCAGACAGCCGGCTGTCGATCTGTACCGACTCGCTCTCTCTCCTTGATCAGCTGAGGGCAGGTCCTTCGCGGCAGAGGGAGAGGCTCGACCACGAGACCTGGGAACTGCTGGTGGCCGCGGCACGTGCACAAGGTGCACCAGTAATTCTCCAGTTTGTGCCGTCCCACTGCGGGGTTCCTGGCAACGAGGCGGCAGACAGGCTGGCCGGGGAGGGCACGAAGCGCGAGCTGACTCGCCCCTCTCTCGACTACAGGTCGGTCAGGGCCCTGGTCCGTCGCCAGATTCAGCAGAGGTCTGCGGTCATTGTCGGGGAGGTGGCCCCGAGGTACGCGAGGGCCACGGGGCTCCGAGCGGCGTGCTTCCCCCAGTCCCTCCCCAGGCTAGCGGAGACGGTCATCTCGCGGCTGAGGGTAGGGCACTCCGCTCTCTTCTTCGGCTTCCTGCAGGCGGCTGGACCGAACAGGAAGAAGGCTGAGCTCAGCTGTCCAGCGTGTGGAGCTCGGATGTCCAGGGAGCACGTTGTTGGGGGGTGCGCTGTGGTTGGACGGGGTTCGCTCGACGCTCCCAATGGACGCCCCTCGCTGGTGGAGTGCCTGTCAAAACGCGTGACGCAGGTATTCACCCTCATCGCCGACTCTGACTTGCTTGACTGGGCCAGATCCGGGGTCTTCACGTCGCCGTCTGCGGCAACGGCAGGTACCGCTGCCCCTTCGTTCATCCCGCCGGCTGTCTCCCTTGACGCCGGCCCTGCGGCCCCCGTGTTGCGCTGAAGTGAGTAGGGTGAGATCAACATTTCAATTCTTTTAGTGCTTACGTTCCCTTCCCCTCTCTTCCACTCCCTCTCATCCTTTTCTTTATCATCATCCGGCGTCTGGCCTTTCTCTTACCAGTATGCCCGTCCCCTTTTAAACTTTTAAATTTTTAAAATTAACATCCTCTTGTTATCGTGTGCCCTGACATTGTAGTCAAAAACGGATGGCCCGGCCTACTCTGAAGTTGCCCAGATGAGTCCTCTCATCTTCGCACGAACGAGTGTGGTACGGCCATCCCCTCCCCCCGCCAGCCGGAGTGCAGCGGGGAGAGCAAATGCTTCCCCTATCATCCCCATGCGCACACGCACACTCGCTTCCCCTTTTGATTTTGAGAGATTTTACTCTCACCCTTTCATGTTTCGCTCAATGGAGCAAATCCCTCTCGAGGGGGCGACCGGGGCCAGTTCCGGTCACCAGAGGTCCCAGTTGAGAAAAACGACGAACTGGGGTCAAGGTCCCCGTCCGAGTCACGTAGGTCTACGCGGCTTGGAATTAAAGTAATTCAGCCCTCTTCGGCTGTTCCAAACAGGTGCACGGGTTGGCGGAGTCCACAGCTCCATCTGATTGCAGAAGAACTGGTCTTCGCCCTCCCTGTAATATTTCCATGCTTCCCTTCACCTTTCCCCTTCCCAGGTGTTGCTCCCCCATGGTGGCACCTATTGGTATTTTGAAAAAAAAAAAAAACAGGGCGAAAAAGAAAAGAAAAGAAAAGAAAAAATGGGCAAGAAGAAAGACAAGCACAAGGAGAAGGCAAAGCCGGAAGGGAACGGGGCCAGCACGCAGCTGGCCCAGTCCAAGGCCAGGGAGGAGCGGCGGGTGGAGAGGATGCTCCGCAGCGCGGGAGCAGCCGGGGAGCTGGGGCAGCTCCTGACACCGGAGCACCGGGAGAAGATGACGGGGGTGGTCACCGTAATTGACCTCCTCACGCCCGACGCCGCCGCCGCTACAGCCGGCCCAGCGACACCTGTCGCCTCCACCCCGACCGGCTCCGTCAAAAGGCCGGTTTCGCCTGACGCCAGCGTCGCCACCCCGACCTCCAGCAAAAAAGCTAGGAGGAAGGCCGCCAGAGCCGCGCGCGCTGACGCTGCCGCCGAAGCCGCACACATAGCTGACGCCACACACCCCCTCGAAGCCGCACGCACTGCGGCCGACGTCGAACTCGCGGGAATCGCTGCTGATTTGGAAGCTGCACGCGAGTCGGCCGACGTGGTAGCTGCAGAAATAGCAGCTAAGATGAAGGCTGCGCAGGAGGTGGCTGATGCTGCTGTTGTCAAAATGGCAGCCGAGACGGAAGCTGCACGCGTGGCTGGTGTGGAGGCTGCTCGCAGAGCAGTCGAGGCAGAGGAGAAGGCTCTGCGCGAGCGGTCTACTGCACGACTTGCGGCAGAGGAGAAGGAGGCTGCGCGTGCTGCGGCCGAGATGAAAGCAGCCGAGGAGAAGAAGGCTACAGCCGCAGCCGCTGCAGCCGAGAAGAAGAAAGCCGCAGCCGCCGCCGCCGCCGAGAAGAAGGCCGACGCCGAGAAGAAAGCAGCAGCCGCCGCCGCCGCCGAGAAGAAGGCCGCAGCCGCCGCCGCCGCCGAGGAGAAGGCCGCCGCCGAGAAGAAAGCCGCAGCCGCCGCCGCCGCCGCCGAGAAGAAGGCCGCTGCCGACGCCGCCAGGAAGAAAGCTGCAGCCGCCGCCGCCGCCGCCGCCGCCGCCGCCGAGAAGGAGACCGCAGCCGCAGCCGCCGCCGCCGAGGAGAAGAAGAAGGTCGCAGCCACCGCCGCCGCCGAAAAGGAAGCCGCCGCAGCCGCTGCCAAAAAGGAGGAAGCTTTGAGGTTGGCGGCCGCCAAGAAGGCAGATGCCCAGAAGGTCGAGGACGAAGCAGTCGCGAACGCTTCCGCCAACGCGTCAACAGACCAAGGCACGCTCCTCCTCAGCTCAGACTCTGACACCAGCTCTGGCCCTGAGGAGATGGAGGACGACCCTGCCCCTGCCCCTTCCACAACCCCGCGATGGGACCTGGTGCCAGACACATGGGACGCCCCGATCTACACTAACGTGTCCCCCCCGACGGAAACATCCCGCGCTGTCATTGCGCTCGACGATCCCTCCGGAATGGGGGTCGTGTGCTCCGCGTTACCTACGGCATCCATCACCTTTGTCCTTATGACAGAGGTCCCCGGTGTCACCACCCCCAGCGAGATTGTCATGGTCTCTGGGTCGCGCGCAGTGAACAGGAGGGTCCACGTCTCCACGTTCGGGCTGGACCCCCCCACCTACACCCCGCCTTCCACCTTCAACAGCGGATCGGAGGTCGTCTACGTCTGTGTCAGTGCAGACAGCCTGAAGGAGGCGAAGGCCAGGGTCCTGGAGCTCGCCAAGGCTCAGGGCGCGGTGGTGGAGGATCGTGCGGTCTTCCGCCCAAGGAAGTTCGGTGAGGAGGAACCGCGGGCGAGGCACTGGACCCACGAGGTGGGGCTGCGCCTGCAAGCAGCACACGTCCACGCCGTCCTGCGCCGGTCCGGGGACGGGTGCATGATCCGGACGACGGAGAGACGCGGGGGGTACGCTTATGTACCCATCGTGGCGGAAGGGAGGGCGGATGCCTTTCGGATTGCGGGGACGCTGGGTGGGTTGTCTCTCGGGGTGGCGCACCGTAAGGGATGGACTGTGCGGTGCCTACCGGAGACGGAACAGCGGCTCCGGGAAACCCTCGCAAAACTGCGTACGAAGCGCAAGTTTTTGCTCACCGGGGCCCCGCCGTCCATCACCAGGGCGGCCTTCGATGAAATGATGGACCACATCGGCTGGAAACCATCCTCCGTCCTGCGGCGCACGCAGACGATGTTCCAGGGCACGAGGCAACTCGTGTTCTTCATCGTCGTCGACAGCCCGCCCCCGAAGTCCAGGACGTGGCTCCTTGGGGGGCGCCTTGTCTGCCTCCGTGATGCGGACGACCACCCGACCGTCAAGCCGCCCCCTCTCATCAACAGGACGACACCTGCATCTGCACCTGCGCTTGCAACGTCCTCGACCCCGGCACCCACATCTTCTCATGTACCTGCACCTGCGCCTACACCTGTACCTGACCCGGCACCTGTATCGGCGTCGACACCCTCGGGGACTGACCCTGCGGTGAAAGCAACTGGGCTTCCTCCCACCAGCCCGTGGGCGTCCATACCGAGCTCGGTGGCTCCCCCCCAGCTCGACACTGTGACGTCCCCTACACCGCCCCGCAACGTGTCTGGGGGAAACAAGGAGGGGGTCCCTTCCGGGTCGCCTGAGGTCGCCGCTCTCACTGAGCTCGTCGCCACGCTGAAGGAGTCGATCGTCGGGCTGCAGAGGACGATCGACTCTCAGCAGGAGATGATCTCCGATCTGCGGACGACGCTCCGCCTCCTCCTGCCGCAGGCGGCCACGCTGACGACGGGAACGGCAGTGCCGCGGGACCCTACACCGGGGGCGACGACGACACACGACAGTGTATGGAAAGGGAAGGGGAAGGGGAAGAAGGGGGCTCCTCCTCTCGCTACGACCTCTGAGGCTGCGGTGACGAACCTGGGTACGAGGGGGCGGGCCAGGTCGTTCGCGGAGACCAAAGATCTCTTCACCAATGGGGTCAAGGGGCGCTCTGCCTCCATGGGTCCATCCAATTGAAGGGGCCCCGCAGAACAGGGGGGGCAGCAGATCTACGACCATGCTCCCTCTCCTAGTCTCCCTCGCATCCTCCCCAGGAGACTCCTACCTCTCTGTTTCTTCACCGACTTTTCTGCACTGATCCCCACCCTACTCGGGAGGATGTCCGTCAGGGACCTGCTGGGGCTGCTTGGGCTGGTCGAAACAAACCCTGGCCCACCCAAGAAGCTGCCGCCCCCGTCGCCTAAGGGTCTCAAGGTTGTCTCGTGGAACTGCAACGGCCTCGTTGCGAAATGGACCGTCGTATCTCGCCATGCTGACTTCTTGTCGCTGGACATCATCATGATACAGGAGACGCACCTGAGGGAAGGGCACGACACGCCACACCTGCCTGGGTACAGGTCATACAGGAGGGATCGGTTGACACCGGTGACTGACGGCACTGCGACGAGGGGTGGTGGTATTGTCACGTATGTCCGCGACGATCTTGCCTCGGAGGAGGTTCCGCACGTACTCCCGGCTGGGGACTGTGTCACTGAGAGACTGGATGTGAGGATCTCCTGCGAGAAGCGTGAGCCGATCACTCTCTCCAACGTTTACCTTACACCGGTAAGCGCGAGCAGAGGCACGAGGGACCCTGAGTACCTGCGGCCTGGCAGCCTTCCCATGGGGAAGAACACAGTCATAGCGGGTGACTTCAATGCTCATCACAGCTCCTGGGACGCCACGGTGACGACGCCGAACGAGAGGGGGAACGTGGTCAGGGACTGGCTGGACACCCACGGGTACACCGTCTACAACGACCGCAACGAACCGACGAGGGACTCGTCACGACACGTTCTGGACCTGGTTGTGGGGCGCTGCGCGAAGCTTGAGCCGAAGACGCTGGGCACGTGGGGCTCCGATCATAGTCCCGTATCCTTTCACCTGCCTCTTGAGGACGTCTACCGTTCGGAGCGCCCCTTCCCCACCTGGAATTTTAAAAAAGCCAGATGGGATGACTACACTGCTGCTGTTGCCCGCCTGCTTGCTGGTGTTGACACGGCGGATCCGATTGACTCTGTCACGAAGGGGTTTACACAAGCCCTTTTGACTGCGGCGAACGACCACATTCCCCTCTGTGGGATGCGACGTGGCCCGACCCCCTGGTGGACTGCTGAGCTCGAGGACGCCTTCGAAGAGCGGAACACCCTGCGCGAACTCCTGCTTCAAGAGGCGGACGTGGTGGAGGAGTACAGGGCGAAGGTGAAGGAAGTCAACCGACTCCTTGACGAGACGAAGCGTGAGGCATGGGGAAGGATGGCGGCCGACCTCAGCCGGAGCAAGGACCTCGGGGCTGCGTTCAGAGCGGTGAAGAAGCTGGACGGCAGGCACCGAAAGACACACCTTCCTGTACTCGAGGGAAGATTTGTGTCGGACAAGGCGAAGGCCGACCGGCTGGGGGCGCACTTCGCTAAGCTCTACGGCAGGCGTGGTGACGGGAACTCGAAGGACGCCGCTCCTTCTGCAAGCAGACTCGGGTGTCAAGCGTTCACCGTGGACGACCTCACCCGCGGCCTGAGAAGGATGAAGACGCGCAGCGCGGCCGGGGAAGACGGAATCTTCTCGGAGATGCTCCTACACCTGAACTCGGACTCCCTCGGTGTCCTCCTTCTACTCCTCAATCGCTCCTGGCTGATGGGTGTCGTCCCCGGTGCCTGGAAGAAGGGAGTGATCGTCCCGGTACCGAAACCTGGAAAAGATGCGACTCTCTTGGCTTCCTACCGGCCGATCTGCCTGACCAGCTGCCTCTGCAAGCTGCTGGAGAGGATGATCGAGGAGAGGCTCACGTTTCTTCTTGACGCGGACGGGACGGGAGTCGAGGGACTCCACGACAGCCAGGCTGGTTTCAGACGCGGCCGCTCCACGGAGGAGCAGGTGGCAACCCTCACTGAGTGCATGTCGAGGAACAAAGACGATCGACGTCTCTCGGCCGCTCTGCTGTTCGACTTCTCTTCTGCCTTCGACCTGGTGCCCCATGGTGCCCTGCTGGACAAGATGCGAGGGAAGGGTCTCCCCGAACCCTTCGTGGAGTGGACGCGGTCCTTTCTATGCGGCCGTACTGCTGCGGTCACGATTGGACGGTCGAGGGGGTCGACGACGAAGGTGCGACGGGGTGTCCCCCAGGGCTCTGTCTTGGGTCCCATCCTGTACACCATCTACGTCGACGAACTCGCCAGGAGACTGGAGGGACTGGCGGACGTCTCGGTGCTCTACGCCGACGACGTGGCGGTTGTGATCTCCTCTGGACAAGGGGACGTGGCTGGGCTGGAGCGGAAGGCGCAGGCAGTGGTGGATGCGGTTGAGGACTGGTGCAGGGAGCGTGACATGCTGCTGAGCACGTCCAAGACGCAGGCAGTCTGCGTCCCCCCCCAGAAACGTCTCGGGGTCTACTTCACTTCGTCACGAGTCCCCCTTCAGCCAGGTGCCTTCCAGAACCCGCTCTTCGGCCTGGGGGTGAACGCCGATGGCACGATCTCCGGGGACCAGGAGCTGGCGGGCCTTCAGGTTGTGGAGGCGGGTGGTGTGCGGATCCGCTGCGTGCGGGACATGCATGCAGCCGTGCGACGGCCCGACGTGGACTACGTTGCGGCCCGTCCCCTGCCTCTGTCTGAACACGCGAGGTACCTTGGGGTTACGGTGGACTCTGGGCTCACGTTCGGTGAACACGCACAGGACATCCTACGGCGGGCCAGCAAAAGGCTGAGGGTGCTGAAGCTCTTGTCCGGCACGTCCTGGGGCAGCAAGAGGGACACTCTGCGGTCTCTCTACGTTACGTACATCCTCCCGCTGCTGCGCTACTGCATGGGGGTCTACTACAGCAGGCTCGATGATGTCGGGAGGAAGGACCTGGCTGGGCTTCACCAGGAGGCGGCGGTGCTGATCACGGGCTGCTGGAGTGGCTCCGGAGGGTACAAGCTCCTAGCTGAGGCAGGACTGCTTCCCCTCGAAAGAATGGCGGAGGGTGCTGCGGCGACGATGACGGCGAAGGCCTTCTGCTGGCAGTCTTCCCCGGTTCACAGGGAGACGGTCAAGCTGAAGCAGGCGAACAGGCTGGGGTGTGGGTGGCTGCGCTCTGGCTACCAAGCACTGCGTCGATGCGGGTTGGAACCAAAGGTGCACTTCGAGTACCTGTCGGCTACGCCCCTGGCGGCCCCGTGGCAGACAGGCATGGTCGACTTCAGGACTGACCTCCCCGGCGGGGTCACGCGATCGTCGCCAGACGCGGACAGGCGGAAGGCGGCCGAGGCTGCTCTTGCGGCTCTCCCCCCGGGCATCCATGCCTACACGGATGGCTCGGTTGTACAGGTCGGACAGAAGGCGAAAGGTGGCTCTGGGGTTTATCTGCAGCTGCCTCCCCCCCTGACCCCTGTGTCTGTGTGCCATGGCGTCAACGACTTCTGTTCATCTTTTCGGGCAGAGGGCATGGCTGTGAAAACGGCGCTGGATATGGTGGCTACCCTCCGAAAAACACACCCTTCGCTGGCGAAGTCCCCGCTGTCGATCTGCACCGACTCCCTCTCCCTCGTCGAGCAGCTGCGAGCTGGCCCAACGCGACAGAGGGAGAAGCTCGACCACCAGACGTGGAGCCGGCTGGTGTCCGCGGCGCGCACGCAGGGGACACCGGTGGTCCTCCAGTTTGTGCCCTCCCACTGTGGGGTGGACGGGAACGAGAAGGCTGACGCTCTGGCCGGGGAGGGAACGAAGCGGAAGCAGGACAGGCCCTCCCTTGACTACCGATCAGTGAGGGCCCTGGTGCGACGGTGGGTGGTGCGGAGGTCCACGGAGCTCATAACATCCCTCGCCCACAACTACGCGGTGGCGACCGAGCTTCGGTCTGCGCACTTCCCCCTTGGCTTCCCCAGACAAGCTGAAACGGTCATCTCGCGGCTGCGGATTGGTCACTCGGCTCTCTTCTTCGGCTTCCTGCAGACTGCTGGCCCGAACAGGAAGCACAAGGGTGTGCTCCGGTGCCCAGCCTGCCACGCAGCACCGATGTCCAGGGAGCATGTTGTCGGTGGGTGCCCTGTGATCGGGAGGGGGGCGATCGACACTCCTGCTGGTACTCCCTCCCTAGCGTTCTCCCTGTCGAGACGCGTGACCCAGATCTACGACCTCATTGTTGAGTCTGGCCTGCTCGCCTGGTCACGCTCCGGACTGTTCACCTCGCCATCATCCCTGGCGTCTACAGACGTCACTGCACCTTCAAACGTGCCGCCTCCTCCTCCGGTCTCTCTTGACGCCGGTCCCGCGGCCCCCGTGCTGCGCTAAGGGATCGCCCCGTGTGTGTGTGTTAAATGGAATGTTGTGTTTCCCACTTTCCTTTCCCTTCCCTTCCTTTCCCTTCCCTTCCCTTCCTTTCCCTTCCTTCTCCTTCCTCTCACTGTTTCCCATTTCCCCTTTTATTTCACACTCACCAATGATTCGCTCAATAGGAGCAATACCTCCCTGGGGGGCTTTCCGCCGGAGGTTCCAGCCAAAGAAGGACATCCAGCTGGAAGGTAGGCCCCCGTTTTTCTCTCACTTGACTGAGGGAATAATGTAATTCAGCCCTCTTCGGCTGTCCCAAAGCAGAGCACGGGTTGGTGGGGGACCAGGGCTCCTCCTGCTTGCAGAAGCCTGGTCCTTTGCCCTCCCTATTTCCCCATGGTTTCCCTTCACCTTTTTTTCCCTTTTCTCAGGTGTTGCTCTCCATGGCGGCCCTGCATTGGTATTTTGAAAAAAAAAAAAAAAAAAAAAAAAAAAAAAAACAGGGCGTAAATGGTCTAGTGGTAGAATGGCTCCCTGCCACGGAGTCGGCCCGGGTTCGATTCCCGGTTTACGCATATTTTTTGGTTTGGTTGTGTAAAGTCATAATCGTAATGAAAAAATAAATAGTGCTTCTCTCGATGTCAACAAAGGTACCTCGCGCTCCTTTCCCGTTCTTGTCCTCCACGTAGGTGACACCACCCTAGGTGTCCGCTGCGTCTACGTTCTTCGCATCCTTGAAGAACGAAGCGGGTGTTTGGAAGAGGTTCTGTCTGCTCCCCTTGTACGGTGTGCTATTCTTCCCGTTTTCCGTCACCGAGTCGAAATTCGGTCAGCTTTCGCAAAGTACTCGATGTTGTACGGGTTCCACTTCGTGAGCGGGGTGAGGTATATCATCTCCAACTGGATGGCGTATCGCCGCTCCCAGCATTTCTTGTAGACGCATTTCCCTTTTGCCCACACACTTCGCCTCCACGGTCCCTCCGTCCAGCTCTGCCTTGTCCCAGTGAGCGTATTTAGAGCATGCGCCCTGGGACTTCAGCCCTCCGCATTCCGTTGTGCGATCCTTGTCGCCTGCGATGCTCGTGCCAGCGGAGCTGTCTCATGCGTGGTTTGTGCTGCGAACAGGAAGTCATTGAAGGAACGCTTCTTCAGTCCGTCCCATCGCGTAGTAGTAGCGGCTGTACTTCGCTGTGTTCAACACCTGGCCTCCTTCGTACTCTCCACATGTCGACCCGAAGGCTGTGTCCAGTAGGTTTCCGTTAGGACCGTCGAAACCGGGGAGCTGCCCCATCAGCGAAGTCGATGTACTCGTAGTTTCACGTCGAACATCGCACGCTTTGTCTTTCCTGTCATCTCACGCGTAGCAACAATCTTTGACTGGGTTGTAGGCATTTACGGAAAAAAGAGCAGCCAAAAGTGGGCAAATTGGGAGAAAAAAATAGTCCAACTTAGAACTGAGCCGAGGCAAATTGGGCTGAACCTGAGGGAAATCGGCAAACTGAGAGGAAAAAGTCTCCGTTCTGCGTACTCCGTCATGTCCTTCATGTTCTTCGCCACAGCCACGAGAGACAGCCTCGCCTTTAGGTTCGCTATGTTCTTGTTCACCGTTCATCTCTCCTCCGGAGCACCGTGTTCCAGGGTAGCTGAAATGGTTTTAAGTTAGAATAGAGAAGCGAAGTAGCCCACGCCAAGCCGAACACGCGGAGACCTCCTTATCTCGCTTACCGCTTGCTGGGCGGGTCCTTGTGCAGCTTTACTTCCTCCTCTCTCCTGTCGCTGCCTTGCCACTTCTTGCAACGTTGTATTTAAGATATTTTGTTCAACGCCCCTTCCTTTCTTATCGGTTCTTTCTCGTATACTCGCTGTAGTACGGTCACTCCGTGCCTTCCCTTGTCTCTGCTGCCGAAAAAGCGGAAAGTTGTTGCCTTCTTAGATCGGCAGCGGGGCTCGCCAGCGAAGGCGCGTTATTCGGAGGGCGGCCACCTTCAGCGCCGTTTTCACAGCCAGACGAACAGAAGTCATTGCGAAGCCGTTTTCGACCCAATTGCATGTCCAGGGCGTGCACTCACTTCCTGCCCTGGTCGCAGCCCCCCTCGACACAGGGGTTGCGATCCCGTGTCTGCTGGTCACGACTCGACGTGGCACTACGCATCCCGCCAGGAACAGGGCTTTCTGCTGCAAACCCAAGGGTTCGGGGACAAGTCCTATCCGACCGGCAGCCCTGCTCGCTGACTTTGTGGGGGCCGGGGCCCTTTATCAGTCGACTGCCCTGCATTCCTACAAGTAGGAACAATTGGAAACAACCCTACAATGTAGGAGTGCCAGCCCGGCGTGCTACGAGGGCGATAGGCTATGCAAGGCTTCACAGACCTCGCATCCTATGATTTAGTTTCCACCTTTTCCATTTTCTTTCCACTTTTTAAACTTTTTATTCCCTTTCGTGGGATTCCTTTTCCTACATGTTTTCGGTCCCGGGTATGACGTTAAACTGCGCCCGCCGACGCGTCTGGACCAGCACTTCCTGGCGACCAGGCCGTCTTTTTTCTTTTCCTTTTTCACTTCGTTCTGTTATTTTCATTATTCCTTCCGACGATAGACTGATACGAGCCATGGAAGCAACCTCTGCTTAATTCCTGTTACGTGGGAGGCTCCTCTTGAGGATGTCAGTCACCTTTATTTTTTTATTCGACTCTCTGTTTTCGTATGCAGTATTTATCCTTTTTCGCCTTTTTTATTTTACTTTTTCGCTTCTTTATTCTAACTTGCAGCATCATTTCAGATGCCTGTGGAGTGATATTTTTTCCTCCTCTCTTTTCACTCTTCGTCATTTTCTTCACTCACTAGGGGCCAAGCCCCATAATTTAACGCGAAAAGCTCATAATTTAACGCGAAATCGCCGTAATTTAACTACTGTAAAACGAAAAACTCCCGGACGGAAAAATGTCCCCAGTTTTTTTGGTGTCCGGGAGTTTTTCCGTCCGGGAGCTTTTCCTGTAAGGTCGTCAGGGGGCCTGGTCCACTACCACCTACATACTGGCCTGGGCTGCAAACGGCAACCGCGCGAAGAAACCGCCACCAAACCACTGGGTATCTGGGTCATGTGTTTCGTGTCCGTATTATCCCTGGAAGAAGATACCGTGTGGGCATAAAGCTCAAGATAAAACTGATTGATAAAAGGCAAAAAGAAAAGAAAAAAAAGGGGGGGTAGAGCTATCTACTGTGCTACCTTGCCTCCGGGTTTGGCCGCTGCCTTCTTGCCTGCGGGCTTAGCTGCTGCCTTCTTGCTTGCGGGCTTAGCTGCTGCCTTCTTGCCTGTGGGCTTAGCTGCTGCCTTCTTTCTTGCAGGCTTAGCTGTTGCCTTCTTGGCGGCCCTCCTGGCGGCAGCGTCATCCAGCCGTTGCTGGGTGAGACTGGCGAGTATCTCCACTGACGAGTCTGAAGAAACGGAAAAGGTTTCTTCGGTTATCGTCGAGGCGGCGGACACGGTGGTCGTGTCGGAAGATGCATCTACGCCGATGACTTCCACACGTCCATGCTCCATGTCCTGGGCAAACCTGGCATATAGGCGTATACTCGTCTTCCTCCTCTTCCCAGACCTCCTCCCAGCCCCAGTCCTCTTCCCACTCTTCCTCCCATGTTTTTCCAACAGCCAGCACACACGCAACACCGGCGTATGCAGCAAGTACCGAAAACTCCCAAATTGGGCTCCATCCGGGTTCCAGGTAGTGGCCAAAACAGGAAGCCCAGCTGTTCCTGATCGACTGGCCGGAGACAGCATCCCAGGCTGTTTCGACCCACCTAGGAAAAAACAGGAAAAATGTCCGGGTTTTTTTGGTGTCCGGGAGTTTTTCCGTCCGGGAATTTTTCCGTCCGACATTATTCGTTTTACAGTAGTTAAATTATGAGATTTTCTGGGGCTTCAGAGGGAAAAAATGGGTCTTGTCGTGGAAAGAAATGTGTCGCCCGCATGTGTACGGGGTATTTTGACTATTTTTGGCCCCACTCGGCCCCAGCCCCTTGGAAGGAGTGAAAAAATGTTGTGAGCATTTAACCAAACCAAAAAATGCGTAAACCGGGAATCGAACCCGGGCCGACTCCGTGGCAGGGAGCCATTCTACCACTAGACCATTTACGCCTTTTTTTTTTTTTTTTTTCAAAATACCAATGCAGGGCCGCCATGGAGAGCAACACCTGAGAAAAGGGAAAAAAAAGGTGAAGGGAAACCATGGGGAAATAGGGAGGGCAATGGACCAGGCTTCTGCAAGCAGGAGGAGCCCTGGTCCCCCACCAACCCGTGCTCTGCTTTGGGACAGCCGAAGAGGGCTGAATTACATTATTCCCTCAGTCAAGTGAGAGAAAAACGGGGGCCTACCTTCCAGCTGGATGTCCTTCTTTGGCTGGAACCTCCGGCGGAAAGCCCCCCAGGGAGGTATTGCTCCTATTGAGCGAATCATTAAAAAAAGGGGAAATGGGAAACAGTGAGAGGAAGGGGAAGGAAGGGAAAGGAAGGGAAAGGAAAGTGGAAAACACAACATTTCACTTTACACACACGCGGGGCGATCCCTTAGCGCAGCACGGGGGCCGCGGGACCGGCGTCAAGAGAGACCGGAGGAGGGGGCGGCACGTTTGAAGGTGCAGTGACGTCTGTAGACGCCAGGGATGATGGCGAGGTGAACAGTCCGGAGCGTGACCAGGCGAGCAGGCCAGACTCAACAACGAGGTCGTAGATCTGGGTTACGCGTCTCGACAGGGAGAAGGCTAGGGAGGGAGTACCAGCAGGAGTGTCGATCGCCCCCCTCCCGATCACAGGGCACCCACCGACAACATGCTCCCTGGACATCGGTGCTGCGTGGCAGGCTGGGCACCGGAGCACACCCTTGTGCTTCCTGTTCGGGCCAGCAGTCTGCAGGAAGCCGAAGAAGAGAGCCGAGTGACCAATCCGCAGCCGCGAGATGACCGTTTCAGCTTGTCTGGGGAAGCCAAGGGGGAAGTGCGCGGACCGAAGCTCGGTCGCCACCGCGTAGTTGTGGGCGAGGGATGTTATGAGCTCCGCGGACCTCCGCACCACCCACCGTCGCACCAGGGCCCTCACTGATCGGTAGTCAAGGGAGGGCCTGTCCTGCTTCCGCTTCGTTCCCTCCACGGCCAGAGCGTCAGCCTTCTCGTTCCCGTCCACCCCACAGTGGGAGGGCACAAACTGGAGGACCACCGGTGTCCCCTGCGTGCGCGCCGCGGTCACCAGCCGGCTCCACGTCTGGTGGTCGAGCTTCTCCCTCTGTCGCGTTGGGCCAGCTCGCAGCTGCTCGACGAGGGAGAGGGAGTCGGTGCAGATCGACAGCGGGGACTTCGCCAGCGAAGGGTGTGTTTTTCGGAGGGTAGCCACCATATCCAGCGCCGTTTTCACAGCCATGCCCTCTGCCCGAAAAGATGAACAGAAGTCGTTGACGCCATGGCACACAGACACAGGGGTCAGGGGGGGAGGCAGCTGCAGATAAACCCCAGAGCCACCTTTCGCCTTCTGTCCGACCTGTACAACCGAGCCATCCGTGTAGGCATGGATGCCCGGGGGGAGAGCCGCAAGAGCAGCCTCGGCCGCCTTCCGCCTGTCCGCGTCTGGCGACGATCGCGTGACCCCGCCGGGGAGGTCAGTCCTGAAGTCGACCATGCCTGTCTGCCACGGGGCCGCCAGGGGCGTAGCCGACAGGTACTCGAAGTGCACCTTTGGTTCCAACCCGCATCGACGCAGTGCTTGGTAGCCAGAGCGCAGCCACCCACACCCCAGCCTGTTCGCCTGCTTCAGCTTGACCGTCTCCCTGTGAACCGGGGAAGACTGCCAGCAGAAGGCCTTCGCCGTCATCGTCGCCGCAGCACCCTCAGCCATTCTTTCGAGGGGAAGCAGTCCTGCCTCAGCTAGGAGCTTGTACCCTCCGGAGCCACTCCAGCAGCCCGTGATCAGCACCGCCGCCTCCTGGTGAAGCCCAGCCAGGTCCTTCCTCCCGACATCATCGAGCCTGCTGTAGTAGACCCCCATGCAGTAGCGCAGCAGCGGGAGGATGTACGTAACGTTGTTTTTTTTTTTATAATAATAATAATAAATGAACCACTGACGTGCGAAGCAAAGGCTGGGGGGGGGGACAGAACAGGTGGACCAAGGGTCTCCCTGTATCTAACGAAAGGGGGAAAGGAAAGGAATGTGATAACCTTGAAACTTCCGCTAAACTATCCATACGTACCGAGGACGGAGGTGGGGCCGGTTCGTGGGCTCCAGTGTTCGCGACTTCGCCCACCTCCGTGACCCCGGCAGCTCTCCAGCCCGCTTCCCAAGCCAGCACCCTTCGGGCGAACCTCCGGGTTTTTGAGGAGTGGGGTACCTCGTCCGTGCTCGCCCTCACGAGCGGCACACTGGCACGGAGGCATCCCCTTCAGCCAGCTTTGTTGGGCGGCAGAGCCTTAGAAAATTCAAAACAAAGGGAAATGATACGGGGGGATGTGTGAAGGGGCGGGGAAAGGTGAAGACAGAAGTTGGGGTGCACGACAGGGTGATAATGGGAAACACAGGGGGAGGGGGAGAGGGTTCACTAGTACTTTTTGGTTCACTTTTTTCTGTTCCTTTTTTTTTTTTTTTTTTTTTTTTTTTTTTTTTTCTACGTCCTGCGATTGCGGTCAGCGGCTCGGCGGTCGTGAGAGTCTCAGATGAGGTCCATCCTCTTCAGGTAGGAGGCGGTTTCACTCACCCTCATTGTGAGCATCTCCTTCGTGGTCGTGGGGATGTCATCCCCGAAGATCTCTTCGCGGACCTTGTCTCCAGCTGGGCACCCGATCAGCAGATGGTGTCTGTCCTGGATCGAATGGCACGAGAGGCAACGTATGTCATTCTGGACGGGTTTCGACAGGAAACCGCAAGTCAGGTGGCTCCTGCCCGTTCGCAGTCTCGTTATCTGTACCTCATCGTGTCTGCAGGACAGTTCCTTCAAGGGGAGGTACCTCGCGCCGATCTCCTCTCGGTACTTCTTGTCCCGACCCGTCTTCTCCCACGAGGCTGCCCAGTCGCGGTTCACCGATCTCTTGATGAGGCTCTTTGTGGTCATCAGGTCCGTCGGTCCGTCCGGTGTCGACTCCTTTGCGGCGCGTTTGGCGTGTCGGTCGGCTTGCTCGTTACCTGGTAGGCCGCAGTGTCCGGGAACGTACTGGATGATGGTGGAGAGGCCTTGGCGGTCAAGCGCGTCCAGCCATTTCCAAGCCAGCAGTTCCTCCTTCTGCCTCATCTCTCTGTGGCCCTGCATCAGTCTTCTGATCACCGACTGGGAGTCCGAGCACAGCAGCACTACTCCGGTCGTCACACCTTGTCTCCGGGTATGGTACAGTGTCAATTGCAGCCCCAGGTTCAGCGCTTTCAGTTCGCATCGGTAGGCCGAAGTCACTGCTCCTCCGCTCTTGCGTGCCTGCTTCGGTGTGTCAGACCCGATCCTTATCACAGCTGCCGAACCGCCGTTCCTGTGTCCGGTGACTGACCCGTCGGTGTAGACGATCGCATCTGGGATGCCGTGCCTCCTGATCGATTCGAAGGCCGCTCGGAGTTTGAGACTTTTTTCGTCCTTCTTGTGTACCTTGCGGACTAGGTCGGGGTGGAACAGGACTTTGGGTTGGACCCATGGAGGGAGCTGCAGGTCTGCGCTCTGAGTGACTGAGTGGTGTGGTAGGTCTTCGCGTTCCGGCATCCCGTGACTCTTCGCCAAGTCGAGCGCGGTGTTTCGCCAGCTTTTCCCGTACCACATCTGACCCCCGGATATCTTTGTTGCCTTCTCCGCTGTTGTCCCCGGTTGACGCTGTGCCTTCTCGTAGAGCACCAGGGTGTCGTGTTCCAGCAAGGATTCAATCTCCCAGATGCCCGCCTCTGACCTGGTCACCGTCGCGGAAGTCTTGTCGAAGCATCCCGTTATCAACCTCGCTGCTGTGTATTGTAGCGAGTCGAACTCGGCCAGAGCAGCATGTCCCACGAAGTTGCCGTAAGCACCGAGACAGTAGCGCAGAACCGGTTGGACGTACGTCAGGTACAGCGTCCTTAGGGTGTGCTTGCGGCAGCCCCACCTTGTTCCGGCGAGTTTGCGCAGCAGGCGAAGACGGCTGTTGATCTTTCCCTTCACCTTCTGCACATGCTCGTGGAAGTTCATGCTTTCGTCGAAGGTGACGCCAAGATATTTAGCCTCGCGTACCACCTTGACTTTCGCCCCACTCGAGGGGAAGCGGGCGTTGATGAGGTTTGCGAGACTGTCGTGCGAGTTCCAGAACTGTCCCTCTACCGGCATGAACTCTGTCTTTTCCTGGGACAGTTTCATCGAGAACGTCTCGCACCATCGCTCCGTGAGGCTCACCGCGCGTTGCACCTTCTTGTTCAGCTCGGCAGGACTCCCCGCCTCCAGCACTATCGCTATGTCGTCTGCGTACACTACCGCGTCGATTCCAGCCTTCCTGTACAACCTGGCCAGGTCGTTGACGTAGATGGAAAAGAGCTGCGGGGCCAGGATGGTGCCTTGGGGTACGCCCCCTGTCATTGTCTTCACGCAGCCGTGTTCCCCGTTCACACAGACGGAGGCTTTACGTTGGTCGAGGAAAGAGGTGATCCATTTCACGAGCTTGGGAGGGTATCCGTCGCCTATCAGCTTTGCGATCACTCCCTTGTGCCAGACTGTGTCGAAGGCTCCTTTGAAGTCGAACAGCAGGAGACCCCCCAGACCTTGGCTCAGTCTGACACTTTTGAGCTTTGAGGCGGCGTACAGCACGTTTTCCTCCGTGGACCTCCCTTTCCGGAAACCCGCCTGCGATGTGTGCAATTGCCTTACCCGTCCTGTGTCCTGCAGGGAGCACATCCTGTCCTTGACTATTCGCTCCAACGTCTTCACGATGTTTGACGTCAGCGCGATCGGCCTGTACGAGGCGGGTTCGGATTGGTCTTTGCCCTTTTTCATGAGGGGGATGATGGAAGACCGCCTCCATTCGGCAGGGACGACACCGGTCTGGAGGGATGAGTTGTAGAGGAGGAGTTGAACTTCCCTGGCCACCGGTCCCAGGTACTTCAGCATTTCGTTGTAGATGCCGTCTGGGCCCGGAGCCTTGCCCTTCTTCAGCCTTCGCAGCACCGAGTCCAGCTCGTCCTTCGTTACCAGGGGGAAGTCGTTGTCTGTCCCGGGCTTCGCGTCCTTCTTGATGGTGGTGATCACTTCCTCCGACTTGGCAGTCGTCCTTGGGGAGCAGGCCCTCGCGTAGTGTTCGACGAGTACACTGGCCTTCTCCCTGTCGGTGGTGGCGATACCGTTTCCTCGTCGGAGCGGGGCTATTGGTGGCTTCTCGCTGCGACCGTCGAATCTGCGGATGACCGAGAAGGCTTGCGTCAGGTTTCCGTCCTTGGACAACTTCTTGGTGTAGTCGCCCCAGGCAGCCTGCTTCCCGCTCGTTATCGCCCTGTCCAGCTCAGCCTCCATCGCCGCTAGACGTGCCAGGTCTTCGTCGTTCCCGTCGTGATCCTCGGACAACAGCTTCGCCTTCAGTGTGCTTCGTCGCCTTGCGAGTGCGTCAATCTCGTCGTTCCACCAAACCTTCCCTTTCTTCTGTCCTTTCCTGGGGACGCACGATTCGGTTGCCGATAGAAGAAGTGTGCGAAACTCAGCGTTTAGCCTTATCGGGTCTCTGGCCCTGAGCAGCCTGCTGCACTTTTCTTCCATCGTCTCCCTGTACGCGCTCCTTGCCTCCTTCCCCCAAGAGTAGAGTACTCTTCTGGTCGGTTGGCTGACTCCCCCTCTCAGACTGAAGAACATCGGAACGTGGTCTGAGCCCATTGCTGGCAACGTCCTCCAAGAAGATTTGTCGAACTCTGCGCCGCTCATTACCATGTCCGGAGAGGTTGGGTTTCCTGACGGGTTCAGGATCGTGGCTTCGCTGCTCTTGTTCCATGTGCTGTAGCCCCATCGCAGCATCCGGCTGTGCAGTATTTCTCCCAGCTTATTCGGTGTGCCCCTTTTGTCCCACATCGTGTGGTGGGCGTTCATGTCACCGGCGATGATGGTGTAACTGTCATGAGGCAGCTCTGCCGGGCGGAAATATTTCTCGGGGGGTGGTCTGTCGTCGCCGTCTCTACCCGTTGTCGGAGGCAGGTACAGGTTGACGAGTCTGTACGGCTTCCGGTTGGGCAGCGAGATCTCTACGTCGAGTCTTTCCGTCACGTCGCTGGGTTTCTGAATAACTTCGATCTGTTTCGACGGTATCGATTCTCTGACCAGTGTGACGAGACCCCCTCCGCTGATTTGCTTTCCTCTTTTCACCGGTCGTGTTCGGTCTCGGCGGTATGCCTTGAACCCAGTGAAGACTCCGGTTATATCTTTCGACGGCCTCAGGAAAGTCTCTTGGAGTAGGAGCACGTCGATGTTGTGTGTCTCAATGCCCTTCAGCAGCTGCGCTGTGGTGCTCACCGTTAGGGATCTGACATTGAGAGACAGTACGTTGATGTTGTTGGGTGGTGGTGTTGTGTTGGAGTGTGCCTGTGAGAGAGAGGAAGTAGAGGGGACGGGAGGGAGAGAGTGTTCAACTCTTGTTGTCTTTTCGGTGGTTGGACCGGGGTTCGCTTCTATGTCCCCGCAGCTCAGTAAGTGTTTTCCGTGCGGACCGCTGGCTGCGGGATTTCTGCGAATGTGAAGATTGCCTGTGTGGTCACCCCTAGGTCCAGGCCTTTGGATACTGGGTAATACTTCGTCACCGGTGACGGGAGTTTGTGAGTGCTTGTTTGGGGAGGAATTGTGCGTGGAGAGAGGGAAAGATGAGGGATGGTGATGTGGTGATGATGTGCTGCCTTTGCGGTCACCCCAGCTTCCAGGGCTTGAGAGGCTGGGTAGTACTTCATCTTCGTTTAGATGGGGTGTAGTGTTGGGGGTTTGGGAGTAGGGACAGGGAGTGAGAGACGGTGTGGGAAAGGGGGTGAAAGGGGTGTTGAATGAGATTGCACGGCCCTTAGTACTGGCCTTCAACCTTCCTTTTTACGGGAGGGTTCACCTTGTGCAGGGGCGTTGTCTGCGAGGGGGTGGTGTGTAGGGTTGTCTGCCTTGTTGTGGCAACTCCTACGAGCCTTTCGGCTGGTGGGGGGGTGTCGTAGCATAAAGGTGCTACGGTACCCTTTCTCTCCGGTGTCGCAGCGTGCCTGGGGCAGTCTGGGGTGTCAGTCCCCTCGTCAGCGCCATCGGTGGACGGCACGTGTCCCCTCTGTTCTGGGGACCCGTCTGCCTCCTCGGAGGTTCCTGGTGGGGGGGCTCCTGTAGTCAAGTGGATGAGTAATCTGTTCATCCCTTGCTTCAGCTCCTCCACCGACCGCTCCGTCCTCTCCGATGACGCCTTCAAGGAAGAAATCTCCCCCCTCAGGCCACCAAGCTCGCCCTCCACCAGGCCCACCCTCCTGTTCAGCTCCTCAGTCCTCTCGTCCGTACGCACCCCTCTCATCTCCACCTCTTCCACCTTCCTCTCGCACGCCTTCTCCCACAGCCCGGCCTGTTCCCTCGCCTGCTCCAACTCGGCAATCCGCCTGTCCATGGCTTCCCTCCAGCCCCAGTCGTCCTCCATCCCGCCTCCCTCTTCCTTCTCGGCGCTCTCCAGCGCCTGGATCCTCGCCTCCAGCTTCTCCTCTCTTTCCCTGGCCTCGGCCTTCCTTTTTGCGGCTTTGGCCCCCTTCTCCTCTCTCGCCTTCTTCTTCCTCCCCTCCTTCTCGTCGGCCAGCTCCCACACCTGCGACCAGCTCGCCCCCCCGAACTCCCTGCGGAAGTCTATTTTGGTCCCTCTACGAGACCCACCCGGTAGTTTCCTTTTAAAGGATCCCTTCTGCTCCTCGAACACCACCTTATGGGTAGTGTCTCCGTCCCTCACTGAGTAGGACTGAAGAGGGGGAGTCCCTGTGGTTACGATGGTGCCTAGGACACCGTCGAACCTCATCGACTTCCCCAGTCCAGCCTGCGCAATGAAGGCCGCCCACGTGGGCTTGGGGGCAAGCGGGGCTACGACTGCGTCGTAGTGCTTCCGGGTGGGCTTCGTCTTGGGGGTCGTCTCGGGGGGGGTCTTTCTGATCACCACCTCGGTGGTTTGCAGCACTAGCTGCGGCGGGTCTTGGTCGGGCTCGCTCCCGTCCGGTAGGGGCCCCTTGGAGGCGCCCGCCTTGCTCGGCTTCGTCATTTTGTCACTTGACATTTTTTTTTTTTTTTTTTTTTTTTTTTTTTTTTTTTAAGCCTTCCCAATAAAGTACAGAAACTGTAGCTTTAGAATCGTTGGTCATTTTTTTTTTCAAAGTCTGTTTTAACACCTGAGAAAAGGGGAAAAAAAGGTGAAGGGAAACCATGGGGAAATAGGGAGGGCAAAGGACCAGGCTTCTGCAAGCAGGAGGAGCCCTGGTCCCCCACCAACCCGTGCTCTGCTTTGGGACAGCCGAAGAGGGCTGAATTACATTATTCCCTCAGTCAAGTGAGAGAAAAACGGGGGCCTACCTTCCAGCTGGATGTCCTTCTTTGGCTGGAACCTCCGGCGGAAAGCCCCCCAGGGAGGTATTGCTCCTATTGAGCGAATCATTAAAAAAAGGGGAAATGGGAAACAGTGAGAGGAAGGGGAAGGAAGGGAAAGGAAGGGAAAGGAAGGGAAAGGAAAGTGGAAAACACAACATTTCACTTTACACACACGCGGGGCGATCCCTTAGCGCAGCACGGGGGCCGCGGGACCGGCGTCAAGAGAGACCGGAGGAGGGGGCGGCACGTTCGAAGGTGCAGTGACGTCTGTAGACGCCAGGGATGATGGCGAGGTGAACAGTCCGGAGCGTGACCAGGCGAGCAGGCCAGACTCAACAACGAGGTCGTAGATCTGGGTCACGCGTCTCGACAGGGAGAAGGCTAGGGAGGGAGTACCAGCAGGAGTGTCGATCGCCCCCCTCCCGATCACAGGGCACCCACCGACAACATGCTCCCTGGACATCGGTGCTGCGTGGCAGGCTGGGCACCGGAGCACACCCTTGTGCTTCCTGTTCGGGCCAGCAGTCTGCAGGAAGCCGAAGAAGAGAGCCGAGTGACCAATCCGCAGCCGCGAGATGACCGTTTCAGCTTGTCTGGGGAAGCCAAGGGGGAAGTGCGCGGACCGAAGCTCGGTCGCCACCGCGTAGTTGTGGGCGAGGGATGTTATGAGCTCCGCGGACCTCCGCACCACCCACCGTCGCACCAGGGCCCTCACTGATCGGTAGTCAAGGGAGGGCCTGTCCTGCTTCCGCTTCGTTCCCTCCACGGCCAGAGCGTCAGCCTTCTCGTTCCCGTCCACCCCACAGTGGGAGGGCACAAACTGGAGGACCACCGGTGTCCCCTGCGTGCGCACCGCGGACACCAGCCGGCTCCACGTCTGGTGGTCGAGCTTCTCCCTCTGTCGCGTTGGGCCAGCTCGCAGCTGCTCGACGAGGGAGAGGGAGTCGGTGCAGATCGACAGCGGGGACTTCGCCAGCGAAGGGTGTGTTTTTCGGAGGGTAGCCACCATATCCAGCGCCGTTTTCACAGCCATGCCCTCTGCCCGAAAAGATGAACAGAAGTCGTTGACGCCATGGCACACAGACACAGGGGTCAGGGGGGGAGGCAGCTGCAGATGAACCCCAGAGCCGGTGAGGTATTTTTTTTTTCAAAATACCAATGCAGGGCCGCCATGGAGAGCAACACCTGAGAAAAGGGGAAAAAAAGGTGAAGGGAGGGCATTTTTTTTTTTATAATAATAATAATAAATGGTTCCCCAGGGGATGCCATCCAACACGGCGCTCCGGCTCCGGCCCTCGGCCGCCCAACGCAACACCGTTCCCCTGCTCCTCCTCTCGAGCTGCCTCTCAGCCGCGCAACCTTCACCACCTGCGCGTTGCCCAGGAACCACCACCGTGGAGGTGGGCAGCCACCACACACACCGCGTTCGTCTACATGTTCATGTGTGTGTGTAATCGGGCCCCTAAACTTTTTTTTAATAATAATAATAATAATAAATGTACCACTGTCGTGCGAAGCTAAAGGCTGGGGGGGAGGGACAGGGCAGCTGAAATGGTTTTAAGTTAGGATGAAGAAGCGAAGAAATAGATAAAAAGGGGTGGGAAAGAATAAATACTGCATACGAAAACAGAGAGTCGAGTAAAAAAGGGAAAAGGTGACTGACATCCTCAAGAGGAGCCTCCCACGTACCAGGAATTAAGCAGAGGTTGCTTCCATGGCCCGTATCAGTCTATCGCCAGAAAGAATAATGAAAATAACATAACAAAGAGAAGGGGAGAAGAAACGGAAAAAGACGGCTTGGTCATCAGAGAATGTTGACCCAAATGCGTCGGCGGACGCAGTTTAACGTCATACCCGGGACGGAAACCATGTTGGGAAAGCAGAAGGGAAGTTAAAAGTCAAGAAGTGGAAAAGGAAAAGGTGGAAACTAAAATCATAGGGTGCGAGGTCTGTGAGACCCTGCATAGCCTATCGCCCTCGTAGCACGCCGGGCCGGCACTCCTACATTGCGTAGGGTCGTCTCCAGTAGTTCCTAGTTGTAGGAGTTCAGCACAGTCGACCACTGTGACTCGCTGTAGTAGAGGGTCCCTGCCCCCACGAAGTCAGCGAGTAGGGCTGCCACAGTCGGATACGACTTGTCCTTGAACCCTTGGGTCTGCAACCGAAAGCCCTGTTCCTGGCGGGAAGCGTAGAGCCATGTCGAGTCATAACAGACCAGCAGACACGGGATCGCGACGCGTGTGTCGAGGGGGACCGTGATCATGGGGGTCTCACCCAGGAAGTGTGTGCAAGCCCTGGACATGCAGTGAGGTCAAAGACGGCCTCGCCCTGGGAAAGGAAGCCCAGGTGTCGAAGCTCATCCAGGTCCTCAGGGCCGTCAACGCCTGCTTCCCTGGTGAGCCTCTTAAGGGCGACAAGTCCAGTGACTCTGGTGTTCGGCCTCGTCGCGGCGAGATCCCGTTTGGCCGCGGGAAGGGCGGGGCCGTCTTCGGGTTCCGGGCGTTTGTTCCTCTGCCCGTTGTAGGTGAGCAGGAGAGGGGTCCTCCCTGGAGTCCTAGTCTCGTCACCTCTTGGGGCCTCGGAACCGAAGAGTGGGTGTTTCCAGCCGCCTTGGGCGAAGAACTCCGACCACCACTGTTGCTGTACCGCGGTGTTCAGCCCCGAGTGCCATTCGTGAGACAGCCGAAGACGTTCGGTGGTAGGCAACGCCTTGTGCGCAATCAGAAGAAGCAGTTCCTGGTTGGCGACGGTTGCCTGTTGGTCGGCAGTTCTATCCGTGTCACGGGCCTCGAGCAGCAGTTGATGTGGAGAGGTGTCCAGGTGCATCGGGAGGGGACCGACCGACAGGAGCTGACGCTGGTGTTCGTCCAAGAGCTCCGGGTGTCGCCGGAAGTAGACCAAGAGACTGAGGTATCGATCCATCCGTCTCTGGAGGGCCCTTCGGTTGAGGGCTTCCTGATCAAAATCCTGTGACTGCTCGCGCAGGATGAGAAGATCCCCATCGCCTGTGGAGGAACTCTTACCACGACGGCTTTCGTGCTCGTAAGCAGTGCCGTCGTGCTTCTTCTTGCGCGAGGGTCTGTCCGGGGAGTCCTGCGTGAGGTCGATCATTTCTAAACCACCATCCGCCTGGTGAGGGTCTAGGGGAGCGTCTGCCTCGGCTCGGGCCACGGGCGGCTCCAGGGTCAGCGTCGTGTCTCTCTGGGCGTTGACCACCGGTTGAAGCGTCGCGTGTCCCATGGCGGGAGCCATCGGCGTATCCATCCCGAGTCCGATGTTCTCATGGACGGACTGGATGCAAGGAGTGAGCTGTACCTGGCGGGCGCCGAGGGGGGCGTCTGCCAGAACGGGCGTTGTCACGGCTCGGGCGAGCGATGACTCCACAGCCGACGTTGTCACAATCTGGGAGCCGACCACTGGTTGGAGTGTCGCGTGTCCCATGGTAGACGACGGCATCGGTGTGTCACTCCCGTGTCCGGTGTCCCGACGGGTGGACTGAGTGCAGGCCGCGAGCTGGGTGGATGACACGTCCGTTGGCGGTGGTCTAAGAACCTACCTTCGGCATTCAAAGCAGTTAAAGAGCTCGACGGCAGGTCCTGGAGGCCACCGATGCCCCCCCTTCAGCAAGGCAGCTCTCTGCTCACTGGCAACAAAGCAAAGGCCGATCGCCTCGGACGATACTACGAGACGATCTGCGGAGACGACACAGTACCCGGACTCGACACGTCTGGGCTGACACAGAGACCCTTCGAGGGCGGTGCTTGAGGAAGACCTCCGGGTTCCTTGTAAGGATGACCCCTCGGGATTTCCCCCCTGTCTTCCCTGGGTGTACCACTTCGCCGACTTCCCTTACCTACATTGTTCTGTCGGCCAGAGGCTTTTAGCCTAGGAGACCTATTGCGGTTAACGGTACGGCTCGATGCACGAGAAAGAGATCTCCCCTGTCTTTTCCTTGCACATCCACTAGACACCCTACTGCACGAAGGGAGTGCAGCTTTCCAGGATAGTTAACCCTGTCCCCGCCTGAAGCGTTTCAAGGGTCAACCGTTCCTTCAAAAAGAGACGACTGCGTCATCCGGGGCCAGTGGACATGGTCGACAGGATCGTCACGTGTTGCCACTTCAGTTCTCTGCATTCGAGTTGCGGAATGTTCACGCATTCCCTTTCGGCAATCCCGCACAGACTCACAAGTGAACCCGTGGCGGCTTTGAGGCGAGCAATTACACCTTGCCTTAGGACCGACTGACCCATGTCCAACTGCTGTTGACACGGAAACCTTCTCCACTTCGGCCTTCAATGTTCTCCATTGAATATTCGCTACTACAACCAAGATCTGCACTCATCCGCGCTCCAGTGAGGCTCACGCCAACACCTTCGCGGCGCGGATCACGCACTCCTACGCATGCCACGGCTTTTCAATACCGGAGCACGGCCGACTATGGGTGGATCGCTTGAGCATCATCCATTTTCGGGACCGGTTCATTCGGCAGGTGAGTTGTTACACACTCATTATCGGATGCCGACTTCCATGGCCACCGTCCTGCTAGTGAACCCGGCCGTCCCATAGTTCGGGGACCAGCGAGACCCGCTTCTCCTCCCAGGTGTCTGAAACAATTTTGGCCGGCGTGGACGCGGCGGTCTCGGTCGTGGTTTCGGCTTTCTTGTTGGCCCCGGGGGCGTGTTTGGCCGCAGTGGCGGTGTTGCTGGCCGCGGTAGCGGCGTCGGCGGAGCTGTTGGCCGCAGCAGCGGCGTTGGTGGTGTTGGTGGCCTCGTGGGCGCGTTTGGCCGCAGTGGCGGCGTTGGTGGTGTTGGTGGCCTCGTGGGCGCGTTTGGCCGCAGTGGTGGCGTTGGCGGCATTAGGTGCCGCGGAGTCGTTGTTAGCCGCAGGGGCTTGGTTGGCTGCAGAGGCAGCATTGGAAGCCACGGTGGCTCTGTTGGCCGCATTGGCGGCGCTGGAAGCGTTGGAGGCCACGGAGGCAGCGCTGGGGGCCACAGAGGCATGTTTGGCCGTTGAGGCGGCGTTGGGGGCCACGGAGGCATGAATGGCCGCTGAGGCGGCGACGTTGGGCGCAGTGGCGCGGTTGGCCGTGACGGCGACGTTGTTGGCCGCGGTGGCGGCGTTGATGGTGGCGGTGTTATTGGCCACTGGGGCGGCGGTGTTCGTTTCGGTGTCAGGGAGTGGGACCCTCGATGCCATGAGAGATGCGTCGCTGACATGAGGTTCTTAGCCTCACCCTTCACCTGCGCTCCGTTTTTCCTTTCCCTCTTCTCTGGGGAGGGGGTGCCGGCTGCCTTGCACTCAGCGCAAAAGAATGCTCCGCATTCCAGACAGGTCCACCTCTTCCCGACTCCCGATGTCTCCTGCCCGCAGCCCAGGCATGCCCCCGAGGTCTGCCTCTTCTTGGACAGCTGCTTGTGTTCGCAGCTCATCACCTTACCGAGGTCTCCCTCGGATTGGCGGTCGTCATCCCGCTTCCGTCCTTGTCCTTGTCTTCCATCCTCTCTCTCTCTCTCCCTGTCCTTCGCCTTGTCTTTACCCCTCCCCCTGTCCCTTTCTCCGTCTTTCGACACGATTGAAGTGTTGTTTTGGTTTTTTTTTTTTTTAGGAGATGTATGTCAATAAAGTACAGAAACTCGATCCCGTGGGGGGTCGTGATGCCACGTGTCATTGTGTGCTTTCTGGCCCGGATTTTCAAGGCTCTCTTTTGGCATTTTCTTTCCTTCCCCCCCTTTCTTTTTGTAGCCCCCAACACCCCGTGGACTCACGCCTTTCAAAGAGGCAGTCGAAGGGCTGCTAGGGAGGTAAAGTCAACTACAGGGCAGGCTCCCCAATATCATGTTTTGGATGTTTTAGAAACACAGAACGAGTGCCCATAATGCGCCGCGACAGTACTTTCTGGGACCATTTCCCCGAAAAAGTAGTGCAACGTGCGGTGCAAATATTGCAAAGACCCCTATTTCAGTGTTCAGCCTGCTTGGTACAACTTTGCATGCTCCGTACTTCAAAGACTACCTTTCCGGGGATACCCCCCAGAAACCCCTCCCGGGGTCAAAAAAGAAGTCCCCCGCCCTGGGGCACGTACGAACCGCGTCAAGAAGGCCTTAAATAGCTTTTTATAGAATTTTACAGTCGATTTTTTTAACTTGTTTTTTTAACTTGTTTTTTGTGCCCCCTCTCGAGCACTTCAGGAACGATATTTTTGACAGTGTTGTGGGGGTGGGCCCTGCTGTGGGCACCCTCTCTCTAGAATTGGACATCTGGAGGCATTTTCGGGGGCATATAGCCCCGGCGTTGCGCTAGAATAGTTTTTTTTTTTGAAGTTTTGAAAATTTACCCCCTGGTGGGCAAAAATGGTCCGTTGGTAGATGGTTAACAACAATTTTTGGACGTTTGACGAACTGGCTGAGGCAGGGCCCCCGGTTCAAAATGGGTTTTTTTCGATAGACTGCGGTGCTTTTTGGCCGATTTTTTGACCCTTTTTTTCAAAAAAAAATAAAAATAGGGGTGAACGTTAATTGGGCCTCTCGTTGGCTTGAACACTTTTTTTTTTTCTCCCTGAACGTTTGTGCTACTACTCCAGAAACTCAGCCTCAGTAAGGTTCACATGCCGTCTGCTTGTCGGCATATCATGAAACCGTCTTATGACGCAACTGATGAAGTCTTCACTCGGAACATCTGCCCCCTCAGTGCTTATCACCAATAGACGGTTCAGTTTCTCAGGTTTAATTGATGTCTCGAGCCTTGTGAACACGAGGAGCAGCTTGCTGAAACTGCGTTCGACCGCTGCAAGAAGAACTCTATCGATGCAGGGCTTAAAGAGCCCTCTAGAGTCTCCCTGATGGTGTCGTGGTTGATGGGAGAAGAACTTGCCTTGCTTGAAAAGCTCAGCCACCACTAGACTGATGTCTTCTCGCACGGCCTTAACCCAGTTATCTGGCTTCAGCTGCTGCACCCTCTCCACACTTTATCCTTTGCCTCTTTGCCAAGTTCTATGGAGAACTGATTGCCTAAGTGGTGAAGCAACGGCTCGACCAACTGCTTAGCTGTTTCGATTTCGGGCCTGAGCCTTATTCGTGGTACAGACTGGATGCCGTGGAACTGAGTTGGACTCCGTGGGACACGCAAAAGTTCGTCCATGGGGGGTTCTCGACATGAGCTGCCGATTCAGCGAGCTTCATGATTGCTCCATCAAGCAACCCGTTCACAGAACCGAATGAGAGGGAACTCTTCTGCAGTTTATTATTCAGTGGGTGCAGGCAATATGGACTAAAACCACTCACCCCTTGATTAATAAAAAGAGAAAAATTCCTCACAAAGGGGCAACCCCTGCCCCCTTATGGCCTACCGCAGGTACTAGAAATTCGCCGGTCTACGTAGACAGGCGATGTTTTCAAAAAGAATTGCTTAGACCGGCGATCGCCGGTCTATCCCCACCTTACCGGGGGGGGGGGGGGGGGGGGGGGGGGGGCTGAATGAGGTTTGTGCATCATTAGTTTCTAAAGATTCTGTCTTGCGAGCAACTTCTTTTCTACGCAAACATATGTTGCTTCCCTGTGGACAGGGTGACCTTGCTCTGGTTAGTTCGCCCGTTCGACCTGATGCCGCCAATCTGCATTTGATTCTGTGGAGTAAACACAGGCAGCTGAAATGATATTGCAAGTAGGAATAAAAAGCGAAAAAGTAAAAAAACAGGTGAAGAAGGATAAATACTGCATACGAAAAAGGAAAAAAGTGACATCCTCAAGAGGAGCCTCCCACGTACCAGCAGCACACAACTACAAACACAGAAGAAATAACACCATTTTGGAGATAAAAGTGCGCTGAATTGTTAAAGGGGAGACACATTGTTAAAGGGGAGAAACATTTCACAACAACAATAGTACTCTTTAATTACCTTGAATCCATCATCTTGTTTCAGGGGTTAGTGCCGTGAGAGTCATTTTGAAGAACACCTCTCGATCTTGAGACGGTAACGCTATTACAGTAATGGAGACGTCGAAATTTCTCTGAAAACGTTTACAACACTAAAACGTATGCTCATGCGCCTACTGTTCTTTATATGGTGTGAACGAATAATATTTCGGCCTAGAATCGAACCTTAAGTGAAGCCAAAAAACACCTAATCCGCAAGTGCTGATCCATGTAGGGGACGTTCCTTGTGATTTTTCCAGCGCAACACTGCCCGCTGTTTTCCAGAATTCAGCGAGACGGCTGTTTGAGGCAGTGTTTAAAAACTTGAGCAGGTGTGCAAAACTGTCAGTTGTGTCACGTGCGCACGGTACCACTAACGTTGCGTCCCCACCCAAGTTCGAGAATGATGCCACCGAAGCATCTTCACCCTTTCTACTACATTTTCCTGCAAATGTCTCGTGATCGGCACCTGCTGTCGCCAATGCTGTGCTAGTTGCGTCTAGAACAACAAACTCAAAGTTCTTCTTCAAGTCCAACTTTGGGGTCTCAAAAAAGATCGCTTTGTACCCGCGTTCCTGTGCTAGAGTAACAATTTCCTTGGACAACTTCACCGCAAGACCCTGGTTGCCCCTTGAAAATGCAGTAAACACATCCCCAGAAAGATCGGGTAGAAGACACTTCACACCACCCTTCACGCTCTCTGTCTCCCACTTTTTTGTTTCCATAACAACACCAGAGTACATTGTCTAATATGGTTTTTTTTTTTTTTTTTTTTTTTGTTTTCTTCTTTCCCGTGTACTTCCACTGTGTTTTTTTTTCGCGTTTTTGCATTTTCATGGTAGGAAACAGTGGTTAGCAACGGCACTCAAAAATGCAGGTGAACATGTCGGAGAGGCCAGGGGTGGGTTGGCGAAGCCGCCAGAATTACTTCCCCTCACGCAAAAGGGCCAAAGGATGGCTGGGAATTAGAGCAATTCAGTCCGTGTCGGGGGGGGGGGGATGTGTGCGAAAAAAAAAGAGACATTTAAGGGTACCTGCGGTATGTGACAGGACACCTGAAGAGTCTCAATCTATCTTTTGATCGAACCTTTCTGTTGTGGTGTGGCCTTCGGCTCCTCGTTCACCTTCCTCGGTACCTTAGGTATGAAACCCTCAACCGAGTTGGTAAGGACACAATAGTTGTACAGTTGTTTCTCAAGGATGTGGCGGGTCGCCGGGGAGGCGAATACCGGTCTAGAGGAGTAGCCCCTTATGGAGCCGTTGCAGTAACCCAACGTGCGTAGGGAGTGGACAGAGTCTACCGAAGCAGCTGGAATGAGGGGCGCTATGCGCTTATTGGTGTGGATGCGTTCTAGTGCCGCTATCACCCGGCCTATGACACGCGCGCTCTCCTGGATGTCCTCACCCTCTCCACAAGGCGAGAGTCCCTCTGTGGCAATGAAGTCTACGGCCAGCTCAAGCCTGGAGACCTGTCCACCTGTTGTGCCCCAGTGAAGGGCCGAGAGCCATCGGATGACGTGCGGGAACAGCCGCGGGAGGTACTGCTGCCTCAAACCGTTGTCGTAGTACCACCTCAGTGACCGCGGCTTGAGCAAACACCCCTTCTCGAAGGGCCTGTTCCACAAGTGAACACTGAAGTCCACTGTCTTCTTTCGTGCAAAGGCGAGCTGCAAGTTGCCAGTAATTTCCGCCATCATTAGCTGTAACTCAGCTGTTTCCAGCACGAGCCCCCCCGTCGCAATGCCATGCAGTTGTGTGCACCGGGGCCACTGGTCACGTTGTGCGCATAGTGCCGCCCGCTTCTCGGATGCTGTCCTGATGTGCTCGTGCGCCTGGCAGTCCCAGAGGGTGTGCTCCAGGAGCCTTGACGTATGTTGCGAAATGTCGAAAGTAGCGTCGCATCCCATGCATATCGTCCGCCCCCCGACCGTGTCGTTCATGACCTTGGGATGGAACGGGAAAACGGCCCCCACTATCACCTGTAGCACCCTTCGAGCTTTGGGCGGATTTCGGGTCGCCAGGTGCAAGTGTAGCTCGTTGGTGGCCTTCTCGTCGATGTTGCCCGTCCCCTGAAAGGAGGGTCTGCTCTCTTCTAGGGCCGTTCGCAGGTGGACCTTCAGGAGCTTCCTGACCTCGTGCTTCAGGGCCCTTGGCTCCAGGGGTACCCATTGCCGCGCGAACTGCGCCCAGCTGGACCCCAGTTCCCCCAGCAGTTCGTGGGTCTGTCCGAGCATCCCGCAAGGGCCGAGGGGGTTCCCGCCCCGGGCAGCTTCCTTTTACTTGTCCCTGCACTTCTTAACGAGTGCCCTGGACCCTTCGTCGCTTTGCATCATTCGCGCAAACGTCGTGATTCTGCGGTATGCGGCTGCAGAATAAGGGTCCAGCCTGTGACCTTTGAAAGCCACCCGACGAGCGAGTCGGGTTGTGTGGGCCCCATATGCAAGAGGTAATCTTCTTCCTGAGGGAGTCCAGAAGCGAGTCCGTGGGCGGTGTGTAGAGCACTCCGTAGAGCGCCGCTGGGGATGCAGTCCTCTATCAGTAGAGCCTTACGCGATCTCGTGATGTGGGTTACCGCGAGCCTGTCGACCGCATCCAGCGCCGTGGCGAACCTGGTGTTCTTCGTTCTGGTGGGCTGCAAGCACACTGTGCACCCCAGCATAGTGATGCTTTTCACTGTTTCAAATACGGTGTCCCTCATTGCCAGCTTGCCTCTGTACCCCTTCTTGGTGCTGAAGGCTTTAGTCTTCCCGGGTGTACCGACATGTTCGTCAGGCGGCAGAGCTCGTCCAGCAGGAGAATGGAACTCTGGACCGCCCTCTCCGAGATCCTAGAGAAGAGGTATAGGTCGTCTGCGTAAGAGATGGGTAGGACTTCTGGGGATGTGGCGACGCATCGCCTGGTGTAGGCAGCGAGGATGGCATTGATGAAGACGGGCGAGATAGGGCATCCCTGGAGGATCCCATTTGTGGTGCGGAACACCTCCCCTACCCCCGCCTGGAAGCGCAAACGTCGGTCGAGGTTGGCGTACATGGATCTCAGTGGTCTTAGGATGTTCTCGGACATGCCCAGTCTCTCCGCCAGGCCGAACGTTAATGTGACAGGGATGGAGTTGAAACACTTCCTGAAGTCCACTGACAGACCATACAGAGGTTCCGCCCCCTGTCTGGCATTTTCCACTTGCGCACACACTTTGAAGAGTAGGTCATCAACGCCGTGTTTTGGCCTAAATCCGTGCTGTGTCGGGGTGATCCACCGTTCCTGCCACTCGAGAATGGCTGGAAGCCTGGCGCACGCCCAGAAGGCACTAGAAACCGTGATCGGGCGATGATCCAGGGGTTCCTCCGACTCAGATTTCGGGACCATCGTGATCAGGGCTGTCAGGATGGCCTGTGGCCACACGCCGGTCGACTCGATCCAGTCAAAGAGGAACAAGAAACCATCGAGGAGCTCCGGGGGTAGGTGTGCTAGCTCACTCAGCCTCCATCCGTCAACCCCCGCACAGTGCTGCCGCTGTTTCTTGTAGAGGACCTTTTGCAGCTGAGCATAGGTGAGTTCCGTGGTGGTCATCGAACAGTGCGGGATATATCCTCCGAAGAATTTCACGAACTCTTCAGTTGCCGGCTCCGGCCTGTCCTTGTACATCTGGAACACAGGACTCCATGCCTCCCTGAACGCGCGGTCGATCTCGCCTAGATTGGTGCTGAGCCTCCCGTCAGCCGTCCGGACCGCCAGTAGCTCTCTCGATTGTTTGCCCTGCACCAGTCCTGCTATGGTCCGTCGATGCTTCGTAAAGTGGTGCTCCATTTCCCTTTTGTGCTTAGTCCCCCGAGCTAACTTGTTGGCGACGTCCATAGTTCTCTGCAGTTGGAGCACTTTAACCTGCATCTCCGCGGCGTCCCTGGCCAAATCCACCGACGGCACCGCGTTCTCTGGTCTGACGCGTTGATTTACCGCTCGTCGCACCACGTTGTCCCAAGCTTTACAGATTTCATGCGGAGGGGCTCCACATAGAGGCTTCAGCCGCCTGATTATAGCCGCACAGCCTACGCGAATTTTCTCGAGCGCCAGATACCTTTTCGAGACCGCACCCATACTGTGCGCTGTGGCAGGCGCCGTTATGCACTTGAGAGTCGGCTCTCCCAGACTCCCTCGCCCAAGGTAGCTCGGATTAAAGCTTTCCCTTGACGTTCCCAGTAGGTGCCGTTCGCAAATCGAGGAAAGGAACTGGTAGGCGCTGTCCATGTCATCCAGCTCCCTGAAAGACGCCAGCGTTTGTAGGAGGTCCGCAGGCGGGGGGCGCCTTTGCCCGGCCGGAGCCGGGGCAATCTGCCTAGGAATGGAAAACCGGTAGGTCGTTTGCTTGAGCGCTGTGATTCCTAGCCTAAGCCTAAGAGCATGGCGATGTCGACCGTTTCGCAGTTCTTCAACGTGTGGGCCGCAACCCTGTTAAGCAGGATGTAGTCCGGTCTGGGCCTCGCTACTGCAGTGGCAAAGGTAGGGGGGGTTTCCTCGTTCTTGCGTCCGGCAATTGTCGCGGCCGCGTCCACCCACTGGTCCGCAAGCGCTTCAGCTAGCACGGGGGATTCCCCCATTGACGTGTTGAAATCGCCAGTGACCACTGGGACCTCCCCCAGCTCACTAACGCCGCAAACGGTTTCATGCAGGAGCCTTTCCCTCTCCCGTCTGGCGTTCGCGGTGCCGTCCTTCACCGGACAATATAGCGTGATCACATGCAGCCATGTGTTGGTACCCACCGCGATCCTTGCGTGCACCCTCCGCGATGTCGGCATGTCCCCACTGAACACCGTGCTGTCCCGCAGCGCCAGGAGTCGCTTCTTCACCAGGATGCCCACCCCTCCTCGTACTGCAACGTCCGGAGCTGCCAGCCCGTGAATCACCTTGCACTCCTGCGGCGGTCCCCACAACATTCTATGCGCTTGGAGGAACGAGTCCATCTTCGTCTCCAGCTCGACCCTCAGTTGACCCGCCTTCGTGAGGGCTGTCTCCTGCAAACAGGCGATGTCGAAGCACTGCGTCCTTAACCTGTTCTCATGGTTCCGGTAGTTCGTCATGTTCGCAGAGAGCAGCACCACTTCATCCGGGTTGGCGGGCCCCGGGTTGGGGAGAATGTCACCATGTGTGAGGAGTCTCCTCCGAGTCTCGCCAGCAATTGATTTCCTCGAACGTTTGGTAACGGGTCGGCGACCTCGAGGCATCGCCACCGGCCTGCGGCGTGAGCATAACGCTCCGTTGGAGGGAGCACCAAACCAGTCGGAGGGTATGCAACGTGGGCTGAGGAGTGAGAGCGCGTCGAGGGTTAGCCCGTCCAGCGTGATCAGAGTGAGAAGTGCAAAAAGGAAAAGGAGCAAGGGTCGGAGTAGGGAGCCTGACCACGAGGATAGTCAGTTGAACTCATCCTGCGTGACCAGTGCTAGGTCCATCAGCGCCGCCTGGTCAGCGTCCCTTTTTCGTGAGGGGGAAGCGGATTCAGCGGCCGCCCGTTTGGCATCAGCCTCCGCTTTAGCCTTCGCGAGTGGGGATAGTGGGAATTCAGCCTCCGTGAGCTTAACATGAGACCTTCCCTTGGGGTGGTATGCACGTCCGCAGCGCCGAGGTTTGTCCTCGACAGTCCATTCTCTGATCGAGATGGAGGGCATGTTGTCCGGTCGGCTGATGATGAGTGTGGAGGGGGGCTCCTCTGCCCTTGCTAGCCATCCCCCCGGGCATCCTGCTGAGCTTCTTCACCTCCCACCCCTGCATCCTGCAGTCGTCGGTGATGTCGCACGGGTGCTCCCCGTACGCGGTCCCCTCGATCACATACTTCTTCCCCACCTGGTCTTCCGGCAGGAACGCAGCGCCAAGGGATTGTGTCACCACGTGCCGAGCAGTGCCTGGCGGGAGCATGATCGCCAGACCGATGGGGGTGGCTGTGAGGGCAATACGGAGGCTAGAAGAAGGCCCGGTGAAGGTACGAGGAACATCCACCGGTCGGATCGTTTTCTTGAGCTGGATGACTTCCAGCCGTTCCTCGGGGAGGGCGTGTGTCCAGTATACGTCGTTGTCACCGCTGTTGCTGAGGAGGCGGCTGGCGTGCAGCCAGTCCACGCGCACCCTTGCAGTTGCTCGCTGCGCCGTCCTCTCGACCCGCCATACGTTGTCCCTCGTGACCTCGTAGGCTTCCTGTTTGTCCTTAGCAGCTAGCATCGCCATCCTGGCCACTGCCTCCCCGTCCGTAGTTCTCGCCCACTGCTCGTTGGAGCAGAAGTCCTTGGCGACAATCGCCACGAGGACCACTGTCCTGTTCGTGCGCGTCTTGGGCTTGTCCCCGTCGGCCATCGTCGGGTCGTAGTGATCGCCGGACGTCCACAGGGTCTTGATGCCTCTGCTAGTGGGGGTCGCAACCTCCCTGGCGCCCTCGAACCGGGTTGTTGAGACGACGCGGTGGTCCAGCTACAGGCTCGCCAACCTCGCCGCTAGGACTTCGGGGTCGGGACAGTTGAAGTAGATCCCCTTGAGAAGTGGTTCGGGGACTTCGTTGAAAATGGGCACGCCGCTCCAGTGTTTCGCGTCCAGGGAGGTCTTTGGTGGGGGGCCTCTCAGTTTGTCAGCCCACGTGGAGGTCACAGGTCGCTTCTGCTGGTCTGGCTTCCTGGGTCTGATTGGTTGCCCGACCGTCTGCCACTTCCCGGCCTTTTGGAGCTGCGGTTGTTGTTGCTTGGCTGGGGTCTGCTTCTGTTGCTGTCCCTGCTGCTGCTTCTGTGGCTGTCCCTGCTTCTGGCTGTCCCTGCTTCTGTTGCTGTCCCTGCTGTCCTTTCATGAGCTTCAAAAGCAATCCCACTATCCTGGCGCATTCTCCGCTCCAAGCCCCCTGGCTTGCCAGTCTCTCTGCTTCGTCGAGCAGCTCTCCGATCAGCTTCCTATCCATTTTGGTGGGAAGACAAGTTTTTTTTTTTTTATGATTATTATTATATTATTTTATATTATTTATTAGTTTCTTGAGTTTATAGTATAGTCAAGTATGATTGATGTTCCACTCCCGTGTTGAAAGGAAGTAGAGATTAACCCCGTTCTATATTTATCAGCCACGGGGAGCGACCAATAAAGTACAGAAAAAAAAAAAAAAACCAAAACAACACTTCAATCATGTCGAAGGACGGAGAAAGGGACAGGGGGAGGGGTAAAGACAAGGCGAAGGACAGGGAGAGAGAGAGAGACCCCTCCCCAGAGAAGAGGGAAAAGAAAAGCGGAGCGCAGGTGAAGGGTGAGGCTAAGAACCTCATGTCAGCCTACGATGCATCTCTCATGGCATCGAGGGTGACACCGAAACGAACACCGCCGCCCCAGTGGCCAATAACACCGCCACCATCAACGCCGCCACCGCGGCCAACCGCGCCACTGCGCCCAACGTCGAGGGACTGGCGGATGTCTCGGTGCTCTACGCCGACGACGTGGCGGTCGTGATCTCCTCTGGACAAGGGGACATGGCTGGGCTGGAGCGGAAGGCGCAGGCGGTGGTGGATGCGGTTGAGGACTGGTGCGGGGAGCGTGACATGCTGCTGAGCACGTCCAAGACGCAGGCAGTCTGCGTCCCCCCCCAGAAACGTCTCGGGGTCTACTTCACTTCGTCACGAGTCCCCCCTTCAGCCAGGTGCCTTCCAGAACCCGCTCTTCGGCCTGGGGGTGAACGCCGATGGCACGATCAGCTGGCGGGCCTTCAGGTTGTGGAGGCGGGTGGTGTGCGGATCCGCTGCGTGCGGGACATGCATGCAGCCGTGCGACAACCCGACGTGGATTACGTTGCGGCCCGTCCCCTGCCTCTGTCTGAACACGCGAGGTACCTTGGGGTGACGGTGGACTCTGGGCTCACGTTCGGTGAACACGCACAGGACATCCTACGGCGGGCCAGCAAAAGGCTGAGGGTGCTGAAGCTCTTGTCTGGCACGTCCTGGGGCAGCAAGAGGGACACTCTGCGGTCTCTCTACGTTACGTACATCCTCCCGCTGCTGCGCTACTGCATGGGGGTCTACTACAGCAGGCTCGATGATGTCGGGAGGAAGGACCTGGCTGGGCTTCACCAGGAGGCGGCGGTGCTGATCACGGGCTGCTGGAGTGGCTCCGGAGGTACAAGCTCCTAGCCTGCTTCCCCTCGAAAGAATGGCGGAGGGTGCTGCGGCGACGATGACGGCGAAGGCCTTCTGCTGGCAGTCCTCCCCGGTTCACAGGGAGACGGTCAAGCTGAAGCAGGCGAACAGGCTGGGGTGTGGGTGGCTGCGCTCTGGCTACCAAGCACTGCGTCGATGCGGGCTGGAACCAAAGGTGCACTTCGAGTACCTGTCGGCTACGCCCCTGACGGCCCCGTGGCAGACAGGCATGGTCGACTTCAGAACTGACCTCCCCGGCGGGGTCACGCGATCGTCGCCAGACGCGGACAGGCGGAAGGCGGCCGACCCCCGGGCATCCATGCCTACACGGATGGCTCGGTTGTACAGGTCGGACAGAAGGCGAAAGGTGGCTCTGGGGTTTATCTGCAGCTGTCCCCCCCCTGACCCCTGTGTCTGTGTGCCATGGCGTCAACGACTTCTGTTCATCTTTTCGGGCAGAGGGCATGGCTGTGAAAACGGCGCTGGATATGGTGGCTACCCTCCGAAAAACACACCCTTCGCTGGCGAAGTCCCCGCTGTCGATCTGCACCGACTCCCTCTCCCTCGTCGAGCAGCTGCGAGCTGGCCCAACGCGACAGAGGGAGAAGCTCGACCACCAGACGTGGAGCCGGCTGGTGACCGCGGCGCGCACGCAGGGGACACCGGTGGTCCTCCAGTTTGTGCCCTCCCACTGTGGGGTGGACGGGAACGAGAAGGCTGACGCTCTAGCCGGGGAGGGAACGAAGCGGAAGCAGGACAGGCCCTCCCTTGACTACCGATCAGTGAGGGCCCTGAGTCCGCGGAGCTCATAACATCCCTCGCCCACAACTACGCGGTGGCGACCGAGCTTCGGACCGCGCACTTCCCCCTTGGCTTCCCCAGACAAGCTGAAACGGTCATCTCGCGGCTGCGGATTGGTCACTCGGCTCTCTTCTTCGGCTTCCTGCAGACTGCTGGCCCGAACAGGAAGCACAAGGGTGTGCTCCGGTGCCCGGCCTGCCACGCAGCACCGATGTCCAGGGAGCATGTTGTCGGTGGGTGCCCTGTGATCGGGAGGGGGGCGATCGACACTCCTGCTGGTACTCCTCCCTAGCGTTCTCCCTGTCGAGACGCGTGACCCAGATCTACGACCTCGTTGTTGAGTCTGGCCTGCTCGCCTGGTCACGCTCCGGACTGTTCACCTCGCCATCATCCCTGGCGTCTACAGACGTCACTGCACCTTCGAACGTGCCGCCCCCTCCTCCGGTCTCTCTTGACGCCGGTCCCGCGGCCCCCGTGTTGCGCTAAGGGACCGCCCCGCGTGTGTGTGTGTGAAATGAAATGTTGTGTCTCCCCATTCTCTCTTCCTCTCCATGTTTTCCCATTTCCCCTTTCCTTTATGATTCGCCCAATAGGAGCAATACCTCCCTGGGGGGCTTTCCGCCGGAGATTCCAGCCAAAGAAGGACATCCAGCTGGAAGGTAGGCCCCCGTTTTTCTCTCACTTGACTGAGGGAATAATGTAATTCAGCCCTCTTCGGCTGTCCCAAAGCAGAGCACGGGTTGGTGGGGGACCAGGGCTCCTCCTGCTTGCAGAAGCCTGGTCCTTTGCCCTCCCTATTTCCCCATGGTTTCCCTTCACCTTTTTTCCCTTTTCTCAGGTGTTGCTCTCCATGGCGGCCCTGCATTGGTATTTTGAAAAAAAAAAAAAAAAAAAAAAAAAAAAAAAGAGTTGTAGGCTGGGTTCCCGCGGAGAGAGAATCGGAGCGGAGGCGTCAAGTACGGTGGACCACCTCAAGGGATGTAAGTCCATTGTGTGACACAGTCTCTCGGTGAAGGTCCGACTTCTGGTGGGTAGGCAGGCAGGGGGTCGAATACACACACACACATGAAAATGTAAGCCCGACCCGAGTGTGTGAGGGGGTTGGGGTACACATAAAAAAAAAGATGTCTTTGAGGGAACCTGCAGTATGTGACAGGATCGCCTAACGACAATCAACTCATCTAGTGTTTGATCCCTTCTGTCGTGGTAGTGCCTTAGGCCCGTCGTAGTATCTTTTCAGCAGCTTGGGCGTGAAACCAACTAGCGAGTTGTTGAGGATGCAATGAGTTCGTAACTGTTCCTCTAGTATAGGGTGGGTGATCTTCGGGGTTGCGAAGACCGGACGAGTGGAGTACCCAGTGATGGGTTGGCTGTGGGCCCTAGGGTACGCAAAGAGTGTACTGATTTCTTAGGTTCTGCTGGAATCAGGTGACTCCCCGTGCCTTTTTGGTGAATCCTGTCCAAAACTCTTAGGATTCCGCCGATTTTTCTTGCCCAGCTCGCTAGGTCTTCACCCTCCATGTGGATCCTTTCTGTTGCAATTAGGTCGACCGCAAGTTCCGCCTTGGACACCTGCCCACCGTCCTTGCCCCACTTGAGGGCTTTCAGCCATTTGAGGATAAACGGGATTAGGCCTGGGAAGTACTTCTTCGCCAGCCGGTTCTTGTGGTACCAAGTGAGAGGTTTCGGGGTTAAGAGGTTCCCTGGCTGGAAAGGTCTATTCCAGAAGTGCTGGTTTTCGTACCTGACCTGCTTGTCGGCGTGCAGACAATCGAGTTTTCCTGCAATATCTGCAAGCATCAGGTGGAGTTCCTTGACTCTTGGCAGGCTGATGTCCGAGTCCGTTGTAATGATTCCGTGAATCTGGGTGCAGTTCGGCTAGCTCCTGTGTTCTTGCACCAGCCACTTGCGGTCGGCGTTGGCTGTCCTATAGCCGGCGTGTGCTGGACAGTGCCAAATGGTATGCTGCAGGAGGCTGCTGGTTCCATTCCTAACGTCGTAGAGTGCGTCACACCCGAGGCATTTCGCACGTGTGCCTGACAAATCGCCGTAGGCTCTGGGATGAAGGGGCAGTATGGCGCCAGTGATTGCACAAAGTAACTTTCTCGCTTTCTGGCGACCGCCATCTCGTTGTGTAGGAGGTTCGTCCTCTCCTCGTCGATGCCCGTCTCGATCCCTCCAAAGGTCTCTCGCTCTTCGGCGAGCCCGCCACGTAGCTTGTCTTTCAACAGCGTTCTGATCTCATGCTTCAGGTGTTGTAAGCCTTGCGGCAGCATTTTCGTCTGAAGGTCCTTCCATCTGGTCCCAATGTCTCGAAGCCAAACCTCTGCATTGCCAAATGGTCCTTTCGGTAACGACGGTGTTCCGTTCCGTTCCTTCGTGTACCTGTAAGTCTCCCAGCATGAAACGAAGAGGGATTTGTTCGTCTGGCGTGTGCATAGACGCCCTAGGGTTGAAAAAAAGAACAACAACATGGTGTGAAGTATCCTGCGCTGTCCTCCTCGTGGTGGCCCCTGGGACCGCAGGCCAGGGAGGGCTGTGGTGCGAAAGCGCGAAGGCGTGTCGGGGAGGGTGCTGGAGCGAAGTCGGCCTGTTTGGCACAAGCCGCTATCGGGGCACCGGTAGCAGGGGTGTAAGACCAATCAGACTCGGTCTGAGCAAAAGGCATTCTCTCCCATCGCGCGGCGTGTGCGTGGTTGCGTGTGGTGGTGCCACCCACCGTTCCTGTTCATTCCACCAGCGTCGAGAGGCTGAGACCGATCGCGCACAGTGGAGGCCACAGGTTGTTCCCGGCGCCCTTGTAGCGTTGTCAGTCCTGCCCCAACTGAAAGGCCAGTCAGGACACAGGCTAACTGGGTACAGGTACTCGGACAACGGTGGGGTTTGCGGGTTTGCCTTTAATATTTGGGGTTGTCTTTATTTGGTGACAGCCGAAGCCTTCGAGGCCCAAGAGCTGCGTGGCGGGGGAATGGGGAAAAAATAAGAAAGGTGGATGTCGGGGGCCCCAGGAAAATATACAAGAGGTCGAGCAAACGAGCAAGAGGTCCCCCCCCGATATGGCTCAGTAAGAGAGACTGTTTTTAACCTTCCCTTTTCAACTTTCTCCGCCCCCCATCCCCCCCCCGCCTGGTAGTGGAATAATTATTATTATTATTATAAAAAAAGTAAATTATATTATAAACTAAACTTTACTTATATACTTTTCTCTCAAATTATCCTGAGTTTGAAGCTGTACTGTTGTTATACGACTTCAGACAGCAATTGTTTCTAACTCAATCTCTCGACTCTGGCTTCACTCCTATCCTTTCTTTTCACCTCCCTCCCCAGTGTCTCGAGTTCTTGCCAGTAGCGGGCATCTCATATCCCCAAAGGACCCTAAAAGGGAAGATATCGGCAACCTTTGCGGGGGGGGAAGAGCTCAGGGTAGTTGAAAAAACAAAGCTGCTCGGAGTCACGTTTGAGGAAGACATGTTTTTCGCCGCACATACGGCAGACGTCTTGAGAAGGGCGGAAAGCAGAGTCAGGCTACTGAGAAGACTGGCAGGGACGAAGTGGGGTTGCAAGAAAGTGGTAATGAGGGCACTCTACCTCACGTACGTACAGCCAGTTTTCCGTTACTGTCTGGGGGCGTACGGACCTTTCGTGATAGGCGGGAGGGGCACGTACCACGAAGGAATCCAGAAGCTGCAGTACCGGGCAGCTTTAACGATCACAGGATGTGTAGCGACATCAGAGACATTCGCTACACTAAACGAGGCTGGCTTGTGGACACTCGATGCGCTGATCGAACACGACAGTTTACTGCTGTACGAGTCCATCATTAGGAAGGAGAACACAGCTGCCTTTCAAGCTACACAACCCCTGAAGGATCTGACCAGATACGAGGTACTGTTCCCGAAGAAAACATGGTCAGATCGACAAAGGGAAGCAGCCAGGGCCTACAAGCTCCCAGAGAGAGCGGCAACACCATTCTCAGGTTATGCCTTTGAGAAGAAGTACAGAGTTACACCTTGGCAGAGATTCGAGGGTAAACTGATACTGGCCCCCTTCCTCGACATACATGTGAAGAGATCGGACACCAGTGAAGTCAGAAGGAAAGCAACAGAGGACACTCTGAACCGGCTTATCGAGAAGCACGGAAAAGCCTTCTGCATGATCTTCACAGACGGGTCATTGAAGGACGGCAGGAACGGAGGAGCTGCTGCGATACTGTTGCGAGGGGAGAGAAAAGCTTCGTATGGGGTCAGCGGTGGATCCTATACGTCATCCTACAGGTGCGAGCAAAGGGCCATAGAGCTGGGGCTGCACCTCGCGACAAACCTCTCGAAGAGAGTGGGCACGAGCCAAGAGATGGTCCTTATTTGCACTGATTCGCAGTCGGTAATAAGGAGGATGTGCCAGGGGCACCTGTCCGCTGTCTCTGCAGACGAGTACAAACTGTGGCACGAGGTAGCGGGACTTGTAAAGAGAGGCCACAAAGTGGTCATACAGTACGTACCAAGTCACTGCGGATTCAAATGGAACGAGATGGCGGACAAGAAGGCGAAGGAGACCTGCCGGGCAGTTGCCCACGAACAGAAGACCAGCATAGACATCGTGAAGTCACTGGTGAGAAAAAAGGTACTGGCGAACCACCTCCTCTTCTGGAAAAAAACGGGTGTCAAGGAGACATACCGAGAGCTTTTCGCAGGGAATTTCGAGAAGTTTGAAGAGTTAAACAGGGAACAAGAAGTTGCGATCATGAGGCTGAGAGTGGGGAAGAGCCCCCTCATAAGCGGGTATCTACTCAATCCCCCGGCCGATGTGGTCACATGCCACCTTTGTTCGATGCCTCAGACGCTGAGCCACCTCCTGAAAGAATGCCAGGACGATGGTAGAGCTGACCAGAGAAGTCAGATCTTCGGTTCCTCCCTTCCTTCGCTCAAGGCCCTACTGTCAACTGACGCCGGGAAAACCGTACAATTCCTGGAACAGCAGGGCCTGTTGTGACCGACCGTGAGATATAATCCCCTTTATAAATTATATTATAAACTAAACTTTACTTATATACTTTTCTCTCAAATTATCCTGAGTTTGAAGCTGTACTGTTGTTATACGACTTCAGACAGCAATTGTTTCTAACTCAATCTCTCGACTCTGGCTTCACTCCTATCCTTTCTTTTCACCTCCCTCCCCAGTGTCTTCCCTTATTTTCCATTACCAGGCCCCTGACCCCCGCCCCCAGTGTTATTCAAAATTTTCACTCACCTTTCATATAGAAAGAAAAAAGAAAAAAAAAAAGAAAAAAAAGAAGGACAGATGATTCAAGCTTCGGTGTACACGATCGAGCTTGATTTGAATTCCTTTATTTTTGAGAAAAAAAAAAAAAAAAAGAAAAAAAAAAAAAAAGAAGAATATATATAAAAAAAAAAAAAAAAACTGTAGAACGAAACTTAATTGAATTGAATTTATTGGCTCCCGAAAGCCCAACAAGTCCAGCAGACGGTGGAGTTTCACAGTCAGCTGGTTAATTTTTCACAATTGAAACTCCTCCAAAGTTCTTAAAATCTGGGAGGTCGTCTCTTGTTACTAGAGGCGGCTAATGCCTCGAGACCCAGGTGCTGCCTGGTGGGTGGGATCGGTTTTATTTTATTATGAAAAGAGCGTGGTGAGGGGGTCCAAGTAATTTACTACAGGGAGCAGCGGACCAGGACCCCTCGACCAATGGCTCAGTAACAGAGACTGCTTTTCACGAATCACTTTCAAACACCTCTCTTGGCTTGAAGTGATGTCCCTTTCCCTTTCCCTTGAATGGTTTTCTCTACTCCCCTTCGATCCTCCCGCCTGGTAGTGGAATATTTATTATTATAAAAAAAGTCAAAGGGGGTTGGGGTACACATAAAAAAAAGAACAACAACATGGTGTGAAGTATCCTGCGCTGTCCTCCTCGTGGTGGCCCCTGGGACCGCAGGCCAGGGAGGGCTGTGGTGCGAAAGCGCGAAGGCGTGTCGGGGAGGGTGCCGGAACGAAGACGGTCTGTTTGGCACAAGCCGCTATCGGGGCACCGGTAGCGGGGGTGTAAGACCACTCAGACTCGGTCTGAGCAAAAGGCATTCTCTCCCATCGCGCGGCGTGTGCGTGGTTGCGTGCGGCGGCGACACCCACCGTTCCTGTTCATTCCACCAGCGTCGAGAGGCTGAGACCGATCTCGCGCACAGTGGAGGCCACAGGTTGTTCCCGGCGCCCTTGTAGCGTTGTCAGTCCTGCCCCAACTGAAAGGCCAGTCAGGACACAGGCTAACTGGGTACAGGTACTCGGACAACGGTGGGGTGAACAGGAGCGGTGGGTTGTGGCTGGTGTCGCTGGTGAGTGGCGTACGGTTTGTTTGTGCTGGTTCCGCTGTGTTGTGGTGTGATGCGTGCGGCGGCGTCGCCCAGTGTTCCAGCGTACCCCATCCGAGAGTCGTGAGGCTGAGACCGGTCTCGCGCGAAGTGGAGGCCACAGTGTTGATCCCGGCGCCCTTCAGGCAATGACCGCCCTGTCGCAACTGGAAGGCCAGACAGATCGGTAGCCGAACTGGGTACAGACAAACGGATCGACGGTGGGGTGCACGGGGACACTGGAAGAGAACTGGTTGCGGTGGAGGTGCTCTAGTCTGTCTGTGTGGCGTGTGCTGCTGGGAGCGAGGCGTGCTGTGCCGGGCCGGCAAGAAGTAGAAGTAGATTTAAACTTTTTTAGTAATAGTACTCTCATCCCCCATGTCTTCCCTTTTTATTTTGCCCTGTCGTGCACCCCAACTTCTTTCTTCCTCTCTGGTTATGTTTTCTTTACAATTTTATTTTCCAAAGGCTCCACAGCCCAACAAAACCGGCTGAAGGGGATGCCTCCGTGCCGGTGTGCCTACGAGCACTGACGAGGTACCCCACCCCTTGAAATCCCGGAGGTTCGGCCAAAGGGTGCTGTTGTGCAATGCGGGCTGGTGAGATGCCGAGGGACGTTGAAGGTGGGCACAGTTGCGAACGCTGGAGCCCCCGGGCCTGCCCACCTCCCGCCTCGGTACGTATGGATAGTTGTGGGAGGGTTTTCTTTAAACTTTTACAAAAAATTTTGTCAACCCCTCTTGTTCCCACTTTCACTTGCAGGAGGCCCTTCAGGCCTCCTGCGCCTATCCCTCCCCCCCAGCCTTTAGCTTCGCACGACAGTGGTACATTTATTATTATTATTATTAAAAAAAGTCCGTGTGCGACCGTGGTCTAGTGGCATGATGGATCCCTCCCAAGGATTCGACCCGGGTTCGATTCCCGGCGGTCGCATTTTATTGGACACCAACATTTAAATTTGTGCTGTATTGTTAAAAATTCTCCTACGCGGATTCGAACCGCGGTCGCGGGATTCAGAGTCCCGAGTGCTAACCACTACACCATAGGAGAGTCGATTTCCTTTTTTTTTTTTTTTTCAAAATACCAATAGGTGCCACCATGGGGAGCAACACCTGGGAAGGGGAAAGGTGAAGGGAAGCATGGAAATATTACAGGGAGGGCGAAGACCAGTTCTTCTGCAATCAGATGGAGCTGTGGACTCCGCCAACCCGTGCACCTGTTTGGAACAGCCGAAGAGGGCTGAATTACTTTAATTCCAAGCCGCGTAGACCTACGTGACTCGGACGGGGACCTTGACCCCAATTCGTCGTTTTTCTCAACTGGGACCTCTGGTGACCGGAACTGGCCCCGGTCGCCCCCTCGAGAGGGATTTGCTCCATTGAGCGAAACATGAAAGGGTGAGAGTAAAATCTCTCAAAATCAAAAGGGGAAGCGAGTGTGCGTGTGCGCATGGGGATGATAGGGGAAGCATTTGCTCTCCCCGCTGCACTCCGGCTGGCGGGGGGAGGGGATGGCCGTACCACACTCGTTCGTGCGAAGATGAGAGGACTCATCTGGGCAACTTCAGAGTAGGCCGGGCCATCCGTTTTTGACTACAATGTCAGGGCACACGATAACAAGAGGATGTTAATTTTAAAAATTTAAAAGTTTAAAAGGGGACGGGCATACTGGTAAGAGAAAGGCCAGACGCCGGATGATGATAAAGAAAAGGATGAGAGGGAGTGGAAGAGAGGGGAAGGGAACGTAAGCACTAAAAGAATTGAAATGTTGATCTCACCCTACTCACTTCAGCGCAACACGGGGGCCGCAGGGCCGGCGTCAAGGGAGACAGCCGGCGGGATGAACGAAGGGGCAGCGGTACCTGCCGTTGCCGCAGACGGCGACGTGAAGACCCCGGATCTGGCCCAGTCAAGCAAGCCAGAGTCGGCGATGAGGGTGAATACCTGCGTCACGCGTTTTGACAGGCACTCCACCAGCGAGGGGCGTCCATTGGGAGCGTCGAGCGAACCCCGTCCAACCACAGCGCACCCCCCAACAACGTGCTCCCTGGACATCTTTGCTCCACACGCTGGGCAGCTGAGCTCAGCCTTCTTCCTGTTCGGTCCAGCCGCCTGCAGGAAGCCGAAGAAGAGAGCGGAGTGCCCTACCCTCAGCCGCGAGATGACCGTCTCCGCTAGCCTGGGGAGGGACTGGGGGAAGCACGCCGCTCGGAGCCCCGTGGCCCTCGCGTATCTCGGGGCCACCTCCCCGACAATGACCGCAGACCTCTGCTGAATCTGGCGACGGACCAGGGCCCTGACCGACCTGTAGTCGAGAGAGGGGCGAGTCAGCTCGCGCTTCGTGCCCTCCCCGGCCAGCCTGTCTGCCGCCTCGTTGCCAGGAACCCCGCAGTGGGACGGCACAAACTGGAGAATGACTGGTGCACCTTGTGCACGTGCCGCGGCCACCAGCAGTTCCCAGGTCTCGTGGTCGAGCCTCTCCCTCTGCCGCGAAGGACCTGCCCTCAGCTGATCAAGGAGAGAGAGCGAGTCGGTACAGATCGACAGCCGGCTGTCTGCCAACGTGGGGTGCTCGCTCCGGAGCGCGGCCACCATGTCCAGAGCCACCTTGACAGCCAGACCCTCCGCCCGAAAGGAAGAGCAGAAATTGCTGACGCCGAAGCTCTCGGACACGGGTTCGTGGGGGCGGGGGAGCTGCAAGTAGACCCCGGCGCCGCCCCTCCACCTCTGGCGGTCCCGTACGACAGAACCATCCGTATAGGCATGGATACCCGGTGGAAGGGCAGCCAGAGCCTCCACGGCCGCCTTCCGCTTATCCACGTCCGGCGACGAACGCGTGACCCTGCCGGGAAGGGCAGTTCTGAACTCCACCAGGAACGCGTGCCACGGTGCTACTTTGGGCGAGGCAGTCAGTAGCTCGAAGGTGTCGTACTTCCTGAAGCCTTCCTGCGTCGTCCACCCCTGCAGTCCGCAGCGTCGTAGCGCAAGGATACCCGCACGCAGCCACCCATTGCCCATACCGGTCATCCGCTTCTGCTCAAGGACCTCGCGGTGAACCGGGGAGGTCCTCCAGCAGAACGACTTCGCCGTCAACACCGCCGCAGCTCCCTCAGCCATCTGTCGGAGGGGTAGCAGACCTGCCTCAGCAACAACCTTCGCCGTGCCCGAGCCGTGCCAACAACCCGAGATCAGCACCGCCGCTCTCTGGTGGAGCCCAACAAGCTCCTCCACCCTGCTGTCCCTGAGCCTGGCAAAGTAAACACCCATGCAGTACCGGAGTAGCGGGAGAACGTACGTGAGGTACAGAGATCGGAGCGTGGCCTTCTTGCACCCCCAGGTCGTGCCCGACAGGAGCCTTAGTACCCTCAGCCTCTTGTCAGCGCTCCTCAGGACATCCCCCGCATGCTCGTCAAACGTGAGCCCAGAGTCTACAGTGACCCCAAGATACTTCGCCGACCCACATAGAGGCAAGGGGCGAGCCGCCATGTAACCAATGTCGGACCTCCGGATGGCGGCGGGAATGTCGAAGGACCGTTTGCCACCCGCCTCCACGACCCGAAAGCCAGACAGCTCACGGACGCCAGACAAGGTCCCACAGACCCCAACCCCAAGATTAAGGACAGGGTCCTGGAAGGCCCCCGGGCAAAGCGGGACACGCGACGAAGAGAAGTAGACATTAAGCCGCTTCTGATAGGGAACGCACACTGCCTGCGACTTGCTGGAGCTCAGCAGCATGCCCCGTCTCCCACACCAGCCCTCAACCGCGTCCATCACAGCCTGGGCCCCTCGCTCAAGACCAGCCAGGTCGCCCTGCCCGGCTGAGACCACCACCGCAACATCGTCGGCATAAAGAACCGACAGGTCCGCCATCCCAACCAGCAACCTGGCTAGCTCGTCGACGTAGATGGTGTAAAGGACGGGTCCCAGCACAGACCCTTGGGGCACCCCTCTCCTCACCTTCGTCGTCGACCCTCGCGAACGACCCACCGTGACCGCCGCCGTACGACCGCAGAGGAAGGAGCGCGTCCATTCGACGAAGGGCTCAGGGATCCCTTTCCTCCGCATCATGCCCAAGAGAGCTTCGTGCTGAACCAGGTCAAACGCAGATGAGAAGTCAAACAGCAGGGCAGCCGACAGACGCCGACTGTCTTTGTTCCTCGACAGGCACCCGGTCAGGGACGCCACCTGCTCCTCCGTGGAGCGGCCCCTCCTGAAGCCAGCCTGGCTGTCGTGGAGACCCTCAACGCCCGACGCGCTAGAGTCTAGGAGAAAGGTAAGCCTCTCCTCTATCATCCTCTCAAGCAGCTTACAAAGACAGCTAGTGAGACATATGGGACGGTACGATGCAAGCAACGTGGCGTCCTTCCCTGCCTTCGCCACTGGAACAATCACCCCCTTCTTCCAGGCACCCGGCACGATCCCCGCCTGCCATGAGCGATTGAGGAGCAGAAGTAGAACCCCGAGCGAGGGTTGGTCGAGGTGGAGAAGCATCTCCGCGAAGATGCCATCATCACCCGCTGCACTGCGTGTCTTCATCCTTCCCAGACCGCGGGTGAGATCATACACCGTAAAGGCGTGGCACCCAAGCACGTTCGTCGAAGGAGCTACGTCCACCGCGTCCCCATCACCACCCTGGCCGTAGAGCTTGCCGAAGTGAGCCCCCAGGCGGTCGGCTTTCGCCTTGTCCGTCACGAACCTCCCCTCGAGAATGGGAAGGTGCGGTCTGCGGTGTCTGCCGTCCAGCTTCTTCACCGCCCTAAACGCAGACCCGAGGTCCTTGCTCCGACTGAGGTCAGCCGCCATCTCACCCCAGGCCGCGCGCTTCGACTCGGTCATGAGTTGGTTTACCTCCTTGACCTTCGCCTTGTAGACCGCCGCCACGCTGTCGTCCTCAGTCTCAGCCGACTTGAGGAAGCGATCCCGCAGGGCGTTCCGTTCTTCGAAGGCGTCTTCGAGTTCGGCCGTCCACCAGGGGGTCGGGCCTCGTCGCACTCCGCAAAGCGGAATGTGGTCGTCAGCTGCATGCAGAAGAGCCTCTGTAACCTCCTTCGTGAAGGAGTCAATGTGGGCCTTCGTGTCGATCTTGGTCAGAAGGGCAGCGGCGGCCGCGGTGAAGTCGTCCCACCTGGCCTTTTTGAAGTTCCAGGTAGGGCAGGGTCGCTCCGAGCAGTAGGCGTCCTCAAGCGGCAGGCGGAAGGAAACCGGGCTGTGATCAGAGCCCCACGTCCCCAACGTCCTCGGCTCCAGTTCCGCACAACGTCCCACCACCAGGTCCAGAACGCGTGGCGGTGAGTCCCGCGTCGGCTCGTCTCGGTTGTTGTAGACGGTGTAGCCGTGGGTGTCAAGCCAGTCCCTGACCACGTTCCCCCTTTCGTTGGGCGTTGTCACCTTGGCATCCCAAGAGCTGTGGTGTGCGTTGAAGTCGCCAGCAACGATCGTGTTCTTCCCCACAGGTAGGCTGCCCGGCCGTAGGTACTCGGGGTCCCTTGTTCCTCTGCTTATACTCACAGGCGTGAGGTACACGTTGGAGAGGGTGACCGGGACGCGCTTCACACAGGAGATCCTCACGTCTAATCGCTCAGTGACACTGTCACCTTCAGGGAGTACGAAAGGAGCTTCCTCCGAGGCAAGGCAGTCACGGACATACGTGATGACACCACCGCCTCTCGTCGCAGAGCCGTCCGTCACCGGTGTTGTGCGGTCCCTCCTGTAGGACGTGTATCCAGGCAGGTATGGTGTCTCATGCCCCTCCCTAAGGTGTGTCTCCTGGATCATAATGATATCCAGCGTCAGTAGGACAGCGTGGTAGGACACGGTTGACCACTTGGCGGCAAGACCGTTGCAGTTCCAGGACAGGACCCTGAGTCCCTTCGGCTTCGGGGGTGGGAGCTTCTTAGGTGGACCGGGGTTCGTCTCAACCAGCCCAAGCAGCCCCAGCAGGTCCCTGGCCGACATCCGTTCAAGTAAGGAAGGGATCAAGGAAGGGAGGACGTCGTACAAGTGATGTGGAAGGTGTCTCCTCGGCTGTATGCGCGGGAGACCAGGAGAGGGGGCGTGGTCGTCGATCTGACGCCCCCCCTGCTCAGCGGGACCCCTTCAATTGGCAGGGGCGGGGGCCGGGCCCACAGAGGCTGCCCGTCCACGGCCGGCCCCGTTGGGGGAAGCAGAGTCGCCAGCCAGCGACTGGGCGCGTCCCCTTCCGCCCCCTTGCTCCGTCGATGTCGGGTAGGGGCCTGGCGTGCTTACGCCCTGCGCCTGGTGCCCCTTCGTCCCTGCCTTGGACCCAGCCTTGCCGCCCTTGCCCTTCCCAGCCACTGCCGTCCGCCCAGCTCCGTCTGCAGATGACGCCGGCGCGCCAAGTGACGCTGCCATCCTCTCCTGGAGGTCGCGGACCGTCGCCTGCAGACCGTCGATGGTCGCCTGCATCGACTGGATCAGCGCGAGGAGCGCCGGGACCTCTGGTTCCGGTGCGGGATTCTTCTTCTGGGAGTCACGGGGAGGTGTCGTGGTCGGGGAAGCCGCAGAGGAGACCGGAGTCACAGTGCCAAGTGGCGGAGGGGCAACCGAGCTCGGTGGAGATGACCACGGATTGGTGCTCGGCAGCCCTGTGGACTGCACCGTGGGGCCAGGGGCCGGCGTCGGCGTCTGGGCCGTGGTTGCCGCAACCGGCGTCCGAGCCGCGGGTGGAGCCTTCTTGTTGGTGCGGGGCGGGAGCGTGACGCTCGGGTGGTCTTCCGCGTCGTGCAGTCGAACGAGACGAGAGCCGAAGAGCCATGTCCTGGCCTTGGGGGGCGGGGCGTCGGCGACGATGAAGAACACGAGTTGCCTCGTGCCCTGGAACGCCGTGTCAGAGCGTCGGATGATGGACGACGGCTTCCAACCGATGTGGTCCATCATCCCGTCGAAGGCTGCCCTGGTAACAGACAGCGGGGCTCCGGTGAGCAGGTACCGACGCTTTGTCCTCTGCTTGGCGAGGGCCTCCCTCAGACGCTGCTCCGTCTCCGGCAGGCACCTCACGGTCCAACCCTTGCGATGGGCCACCCCCAGGGACAACCCGCCCAGTGCCTTCGCCAGCTGGAAGGCCTCCGCCCTCCCCTCCGCTACGATGGGCACGTAGGTGTACCCCCCGCGCCGCTCGGTCGTCCTGACCATGCAGCCGTCGCCCGAGGCCCGGAGTACCGCATGGACGGATGCCGCCGGGAGCCGCAGGCCCACCTCGTGGCTCCAGTGCCGCGCCCGCGGCTCGTTCCCGTCGATCTTCTTCGGGCGGAAGATCGCCTGCTCCTCCACCGCCACGCCCTGGGTCGCGACGAGGTCCCGAACCCTGGCCTTCGCCGCGTTCACGCTGTCAGCTTTCACGCTGACGTACACTACCTCAGAGCCGCCATCAAAAGAAGCGAGTGGGGTGTAGGAGGGGGGGTTCGACCCGACCGAGAAGGTGTGCACGGCCTTGTGCACGACACGCTGGCCGGCGAGTACGATGACGGTGCATGGGGTGGTCGAACCGGCAACCTCCGTCAAGAGGACGAAGGTCAGGGAGGCCGTGGGCCTCGCAGTGCGAATCGCGTCCACCTGCTGGAGGTCGTCGAGAGCGACGACGGCGCGGGGCACCTCCTCAGGGGGAGCAGTGTTGGTGTAGATGGGGGCGTCCCACGTGTCGGGGACCAGATCCCAGTGAGGCTCCGGGGCCGGTGCGGGAGCGGGGGCCGTGTCCTTCTCGTCGGTGTCAGAGTCCGACATGGGGAGGGCGGTGTCGCAGGCAGCGGCAGTGAGGACGGCAGTAGACCACACGGCAGCAGTAGAGGCTGGAGCAGGCGCAGGAGCAGGGGAGTCGGCAGCAGCAGGCGCAGGAGCAGTGGTGTCGGCAGCAGCAGGTGCAGGAGCAGGGGAGTCGGCAGCAGCAGGTGCAGGAGCAGTGGCAGTGGTGTCGGCGGCAGCAGTCCTCATCCTCGCCCTCCTGACCTCTGGCGTGTCGACCGTGAACGAGGTGACAACGCCCGGCGACTCGCTAATTAAGACGACAGAGTCGTCGGAGCCCGAAGCGGCGGCGGTGGCAGCGTCAGCAGCTGCTGCCTTCTGTCTGGCCCTTCTGGCCGCCTTCTTCCCTTGCCCGGGGGAGGGTGTCACCACCGGCGTGACCCCCTCTGCGCGCTTCCTCTCCACCTCCTCGCGCGTGCGCTTCGCCCTGGCGGCGGCGTTGTCCTTTACCCGCTCACCGCGGGCTTTCTCCAGGATTTCTTCCGTCCTGGACTTGTGGTGAGCGGGCCTCTTTTTCTTCTTGTTGGAGGTCGACATGATTCTTTTCAATAAAGTACAGAAACTGTAGCTTTAGAATCGTTGGTCGATTTCCTTTTTTTTTTTTCAAAATACCAATGCAGGGCCGCCATGGAGAGCAACACCTGAGAAAAGGGAAAAAAAAAGGTGAAGGGAAACCATGGGGAAATAGGGAGGGCAAAGGACCAGGCTTCTGCAAGCAGGAGGAGCCCTGGTCCCCCACCAACCCGTGCTCTGCTTTGGGACAGCCGAAGAGGGCTGAATTACATTATTCCCTCAGTCAAGTGAGAGAAAAACGGGGGCCTACCTTCCAGCTGGATGTCCTTCTTTGGCTGGAACCTCCGGCGGAAAGCCCCCCAGGGAGGTATTGCTCCTATTGAGCGAATCATTGGTGAGTGTGAAATAAAAGGGGAAATGGGAAACAGTGAGAGGAAGGAGAAGGAAGGGAAAGGAAAGTGGGAAACACAACATTCCATTTAACACACACACACGGGGCGATCCCTTAGCGCAGCACGGGGACCGGAGGAGGAGGCGGCACGTTTGAAGGTGCAGTGACGTCTGTAGACGCCAGGGATGATGGCGAGGTGAACAGTCCGGAGCGTGACCAGGCGAGCAGGCCAGACTCAACAATGTGGTCGTAGATCTGGGTCACGCGTCTCGACAGGGAGAAGGCTAGGGAGGGAGTACCAGCAGGAGTGTCGATCGCCCCCCTCCCGATCACAGGGCACCCACCGACAACATGCTCCCTGGACATCGGTGCTGCGTGGCAGGCTGGGCACCGGAGCACACCCTTGTGCTTCCTGTTCGGGCCAGCAGTCTGCAGGAAGCCGAAGAAGAGAGCCGAGTGACCAATCCGCAGCCGCGAGATGACCGTTTCAGCTTGTCTGGGGAAGCCAAGGGGGAAGTGCGCGGACCGAAGCTCGGTCGCCACCGCGTAGTTGTGGGCGAGGGATGTTATGAGCTCCGCGGACCTCCGCACCACCCACCGTCGCACCAGGGCCCTCACTGATCGGTAGTCAAGGGAGGGCCTGTCCTGCTTCCGCTTCGTTCCCTCCACGGCCAGAGCGTCAGCCTTCTCGTTCCCGTCCACCCCACAGTGGGAGGGCACAAACTGGAGGACCACCGGTGTCCCCTGCGTGCGCGCCGCGGTCACCAGCCGGCTCCACGTCTGGTGGTCGAGCTTCTCCCTCTGTCGCGTTGGGCCAGCTCGCAGCTGCTCGACGAGGGAGAGGGAGTCGGTGCAGATCGACAGCGGGGACTTCGCCAGCGAAGGGTGTGTTTTTCGGAGGGTAGCCACCATATCCAGCGCCGTTTTCACAGCCATGCCCTCTGCCCGAAAAGATGAACAGAAGTCGTTGACGCCATGGCACACAGACACAGGGGTCAGGGGGGGAGGCAGCTGCAGATAAACCCCAGAGCCACCTTTCGCCTTCTGTCCGACCTGTACAACCGAGCCATCCGTGTAGGCATGGATGCCCGGGGGGAGAGCCGCAAGAGCAGCCTCGGCCGCCTTCCGCCTGTCCGCGTCTGGCGACGATCGCGTGACCCCGCCGGGGAGGTCAGTCCTGAAGTCGACCATGCCTGTCTGCCACGGGGCCGCCAGGGGCGTAGCCGACAGGTACTCGAAGTGCACCTTTGGTTCCAACCCGCATCGACGCAGTGCTTGGTAGCCAGAGCGCAGCCACCCACACCCCAGCCTGTTCGCCTGCTTCAGCTTGACCGTCTCCCTGTGAACCGGGGAAGACTGCCAGCAGAAGGCCTTCGCCGTCATCGTCGCCGCAGCACCCTCAGCCATTCTTTCGAGGGGAAGCAGTCCTGCCTCTGCTAGGAGCTTGTGCCCTCCGGAGCCACTCCAGCAGCCCGTGATCAGCACCGCCGCCTCCTGGTGAAGCCCAGCCAGGTCCTTCCTCCCGACATCATCGAGCCTGCTGTAGTAGACCCCCATGCAGTAGCGCAGCAGCGGGAGGATGTACGTAACGTAGAGAGACCGCAGAGTGTCCCTCTTGCTGCCCCAGGACGTGCCGGACAAGAGCTTCAGCACCCTCAGCCTTTTGCTGGCCCGCCGTAGGATGTCCTGTGCGTGTTCACCGAACGTGAGCCCAGAGTCCACCGTAACCCCAAGGTACCTCGCGTGTTCAGACAGAGGCAGGGGACGGGCCGCAACGTAATCCACGTCGGGCCGTCGCACGGCTGCATGCATGTCCCGCACGCAGCGGATCCGCACACCACCCGCCTCCACAACCTGAAGGCCCGCCAGCTCCTGGTCCCCGGAGATCGTGCCATCGGCGTTCACCCCCAGGCCGAAGAGTGGGTTCTGGAAGGCACCTGGCTGAAGGGGGACTCGTGACGAAGTGAAGTAGACCCCGAGACGTTTCTGGGGGGGGACGCAGACTGCCTGCGTCTTGGACGTGCTCAGCAGCATGTCACGCTCCCTGCACCAGTCCTCAACCGCATCCACCACTGCCTGCGCCTTCCGCTCCAGCCCAGCCACGTCCCCTTGTCCAGAGGAGATCACAACCGCCACGTCGTCGGCGTAGAGCACCGAGACGTCCGCCAGTCCCTCCAGTCTCCTGGCGAGTTCGTCGACGTAGATGGTGTACAGGATGGGACCCAAGACAGAGCCCTGGGGGACACCCCGTCTCACCTTCGTCGTCGACCCCCTCGACCGTCCAATCGTGACCGCAGCAGTACGGCCGCATAGAAAGGACCGCGTCCACTCCACGAAGGGTTCGGGGAGACCCTTCCCTCGCATCTTGTCCAGCAGGGCACCATGGGGCACCAGGTCGAAGGCAGAAGAGAAGTCGAACAGCAGAGCGGCCGAGAGATGTCGATCGTCTTTGTTCCTCGACATGCACTCAGTGAGGGTTGCCACCTGCTCCTCCGTGGAGCGGCCGCGTCTGAAACCAGCCTGGCTGTCGTGGAGTCCCTCGACTCCCGTCCCGTCCGCGTCAAGAAGAAACGTGAGCCTCTCCTCGATCATCCTCTCCAGCAGCTTGCAGAGGCAGCTGGTCAGGCAGATCGGCCGGTAGGAAGCCAAGAGAGTCGCATCTTTTCCAGGTTTCGGTACCGGGACGATCACTCCCTTCTTCCAGGCACCGGGGACGACACCCATCAGCCAGGAGCGATTGAGGAGTAGAAGGAGGACACCGAGGGAGTCCGTGTTCAGGTGTAGGAGCATCTCCGAGAAGATTCCGTCTTCCCCGGCCGCGCTGCGCGTCTTCATCCTTCTCAGGCCGCGGGTGAGGTCGTCCACGGTGAACGCTTGACACCCGAGTCTGCTTGCAGAAGGAGCGGCGTCCTTCGAGTTCCCGTCACCACGCCTGCCGTAGAGCTTAGCGAAGTGCGCCCCCAGCCGGTCGGCCTTCGCCTTGTCCGACACAAATCTTCCCTCGAGTACAGGAAGGTGTGTCTTTCGGTGCCTGCCGTCCAGCTTCTTCACCGCTCTGAACGCAGCCCCGAGGTCCTTGCTCCGGCTGAGGTCGGCCGCCATCCTTCCCCATGCCTCACGCTTCGTCTCGTCAAGGAGTCGGTTGACTTCCTTCACCTTCGCCCTGTACTCCTCCACCACGTCCGCCTCTTGAAGCAGGAGTTCGCGCAGGGTGTTCCGCTCTTCGAAGGCGTCCTCGAGCTCAGCAGTCCACCAGGGGGTCGGGCCACGTCGCATCCCACAGAGGGGAATGTGGTCGTTCGCCGCAGTCAAAAGGGCTTGTGTAAACCCCTTCGTGACAGAGTCAATCGGAGCCGCCGTGTCAACACCAGCAAGCAGGCGGGCAACAGCAGCAGTGTAGTCATCCCATCTGGCTTTTTTGAAATTCCAGGTGGGGAAGGGGCGCTCCGAACGGTAGACGTCCTCAAGAGGCAGGTGAAAGGATACGGGACTATGATCGGAGCCCCACGTGCCCAGCGTCTTCGGCTCAAGCTTCGCGCAGCGCCCCACAACCAGGTCCAGAACGTGTCGTGACGAGTCCCTCGTCGGTTCGTTGCGGTCGTTGTAGACGGAGTACCCGTGGGTGTCCAGCCAGTCCCTGACCACGTTCCCCCTCTCGTTCGGCGTCGTCACCGTGGCGTCCCAGGAGCTGTGGTGAGCATTGAAGTCACCCGCTATGACTGTGTTCTTCCCCATGGGAAGGCTGCCAGGCCGCAGGTACTCAGGGTCCCTCGTGCCTCTGCCCGCGCTTACCGGTGTAAGGTAAACGTTGGAGAGAGTGATCGGCTCACGCTTCTCGCAGGAGATCCTCACATCCAGTCTCTCAGTGACACAGTCCCCAGCCGGGAGTACGTGCGGAACCTCCTCCGAGGCAAGATCGTCGCGGACATACGTGACAATACCACCACCCCTCGTCGCAGTGCCGTCAGTCACCGGTGTCAACCGATCCCTCCTGTATGACCTGTACCCAGGCAGGTGTGGCGTGTCGTGCCCTTCCCTCAGGTGCGTCTCCTGTATCATGATGATGTCCAGCGACAAGAAGTCAGCATGGCGAGATACGACGGTCCATTTCGCAACGAGGCCGTTGCAGTTCCACGAGACAACCTTGAGACCTTTAGGCGACGGGGGCGGCAGCTTCTTGGGTGGGCCAGGGTTTGTTTCGACCAGCCCAAGCAGCCCCAGCAGGTCCCTGACGGACATCCTCCCGAGTAGGGTGGGGATCAGTGCAGAAAAGTCGGTGAAGAAACAGAGAGGTAGGAGTCTCCTGGGGAGGATGCGAGGGAGACTAGGAGAGGGAGCATGGTCGTAGATCTGCTGCTCCCCCTGTTCTGCGGGGCCCCTTCAATTGGATGGACCCATGGAGGCAGAGCGCCCCTTGACCCCATTGGTGAAGAGATCTTTGGTCTCCGCGAACGACCTGGCCCGCCCCCTCGTACCCAGGTTCGTCACCGCAGCCTCAGAGGTCGTAGCGAGAGGAGGAGCCCCCTTCTTCCCCTTCCCCTTCCCTTTCCAGACACTGTCGTGTGTCGTCGTCGCCCCCGGTGTAGGGTCCCGCGGCACTGCCGTTCCCGTCGTCAGCGTGGCCGCCTGCGGCAGGAGGAGGCGGAGCGTCGTCCGCAGATCGGAGATCATCTCCTGCTGAGAGTCGATCGTCCTCTGCAGCCCGACGATCGACTCCTTCAGCGTGGCGACGAGCTCAGTGAGAGCGGCGACCTCAGGCGACCCGGAAGGGACTCCCTCCTTGTTTCCCGCAGACACGTTGCGGGGCGGTGTAGGGGACGTCACAGTGTCGAGTAGGGGGGGAGCCACCGAGCTCGGTATGGACGCCCACGGGCTGGTGGGAGGAAGCCCAGTTGCTTTCACCGCAGGGCCAGTCTCCGAGGGTGTCGACGCCGATACAGGTGCCGGGTCAGGTACAGGTGTAGGCGCAGGTGCAGGTACATGAGAAGATGTGGGTGCCGGGGTCGAGGACGTTGCAAGCGCAGGTGCAGATGCAGGTGTCGTCCTGTTGATGAGAGGGGGCGGCTTGACGGTCGGGTGGTCGTCCGCATCACGGAGGCAGACAAGGCGCCCCCCAAGGAGCCACGTCCTGGACTTCGGGGGCGGGCTGTCGACGACGATGAAGAACACGAGTTGCCTCGTGCCCTGGAACATCGTCTGCGTGCGTCGCAGGACGGAGGATGGTTTCCAACCGATGTGGTCCATCACTTCGTCGAAGGCCGCCCTGGTGATGGACGGCGGGGCTCCGGTGAGCAAAAACTTGCGCTTCGTACGCAGTTTTGCGAGGGTTTCCCGGAGCCGCTGTTCCGTCTCCGGTAGGCACCGCACAGTCCATCCCTTACGGTGCGCCACCCCGAGAGACAACCCACCCAGCGTCCCCGCAATCCGATAGGCATCCGCCCTCCCTTCCGCCACGATGGGTACATAAGCGTACCCCCCGCGTCTCTCCGTCGTCCGCATTAAGCACCCGTCCCCGGACCGGCGCAGGACGGCGTGGACGTGTGCTGCTTGCAGGCGCAGTCCCACCTCGTGGGTCCAGTGCCTCGCCCGCGGTTCCTCCTCACCGAACTTCCTTGGGCGGAAGACCGCACGATCCTCCACCACCGCGCCCTGAGCCTTGGCGAGCTCCAGGACCCTGGCCTTCGCCTCCTTCAGGCTGTCTGCACTGACACAGACGTAGACGACCTCCGATCCGCTGTTGAAGGTGGAAGGCGGGGTGTAGGTGGGGGGGTCCAGCCCGAACGTGGAGACGTGGACCCTCCTGTTCACTGCGCGCGACCCAGAGACCATGACAATCTCGCTGGGGGTGGTGACACCGGGGACCTCTGTCATAAGGACAAAGGTGATGGATGCCGTAGGTAACGCGGAGCACACGACCCCATTCCGGAGGGATCGTCGAGCGCAATGACAGCGCGGGATGTTTCCGTCGGGGGGGACACGTTGGTGTAGATCGGGGCGTCCCATGTGTCTGGCACCAGGTCCCATCGCGGGGTTGTGGAAGGGGCAGGGGCAGGGTCGTCCTCCATCTCCTCAGGGCCAGAGCTGGTGTCAGAGTCTGAGCTGAGGAGGAGCGTGCCTTGGTCTGTTGACGCGTTGGCGGAAGCGTTCGCGACTGCTTCGTCCTCGACCTTCTGGGCATCTGCCTCCTTGGCGGCCGCCAACCTCAAAGCTCCCTCCTTTTTGGCAGCGGCTGCGGCGGCTTCCTTTTCGGCGGCGGCGGTGGCTGCGACCTTCTTCTTCTCCTCGGCGGCGGCGGCTGCGGCTGCGGTCTCCTTCTCGGCGGCGGCGGCTGCAGCTTGCTTCCTGGCGGCGTCGGCTGCGGCCTTCCTCTCGGCGGCGGCGGCGGCAGCGGCTTTCTTCTCGGCGGCGGCTGCTGCTTTCTTCTCGGCGGCGGCGGCGGCTGCGGCTTTCTTCTTCTCGGCTGCAGCGGCTGCGGCTGTAGCCTTCTTCTCCTCGGCTGCTTTCATCTCGGCCGCAGCACGCGCAGCCTCCTTCTCCTCTGCCGCAAGTCGTGCAGTAGACCGCTCGCGCAGAGCCTTCTCCTCAGCCTCGACTGCTCTGCGAGCAGCCTCCACACCAGCCACGCGAGCAGCTTCCGTCTCGGCTGCCATTTTGACAACAGCAGCATCAGCCACCTCCTGCGCAGCCTTCATCTTAGCAGCTATTTCTGCAGCTACCACGTCGGCCGACTCGCGTGCAGCTTCCAAATCAGCAGCGATTCCCGCGAGTTCGACGTCGGCCGCAGTGCGTGCGGCTTCGAGGGGGTGTGTGGCGTCAGCTATGTGTGCGGCTTCGGCGGCAGCGTCAGCGCGCGCGGCTCTGGCGGCCTTCCTCCTAGCTTTTTTGCTGGAGGTCGGGGTGGCGACGCTGGCGTCAGGCGAAACCGGCCTTTTGACGGAGCCGGTCGGGGTGGAGGCGACAGGTGTCGCTGGGCCGGCTGTAGCGGCGGCGGCGTCGGGCGTGAGGAGGTCAATTACGGTGACCACCCCCGTCATCTTCTCCCGGTGCTCCGGCGTCAGGAGCTGCCCCAGCTCCCCGGCTGCTCCAGCGCTGCGGAGCATCCTCTCCACCCGCCGCTCCTCCCTGGCCTTGGACTGGGCCAGCTGCGTGCTGGCCCCGTTCCCTTCCGGCTTTGCCTTCTCCTTGTGCTTGTCTTTCTTCTTGCCCATTTTTCTTTTCTTTTCTTTCGATTTCCTTTTTTTTTTTTCAAAATACCAATAGGTGCCACCATGGGGAGCAACACCTGGGAAGGGGAAAGGTGAAGGGAAGCATGGAAATATTACAGGGAGGGCGAAGACCAGTTCTTCTGCAATCAGATGGAGCTGTGGACTCCGCCAACCCGTGCACCTGTTTGGAACAGCCGAAGAGGGCTGAATTACTTTAATTCCAAGCCGCGTAGACCTACGTGACTCGGACGGGGACCTTGACCCCAATTCGTCGTTTTTCTCAACTGGGACCTCTGGTGACCGGAACTGGCCCCGGTCGCCCCCTCGAGAGGGATTTGCTCCATTGAGCGAAACATGAAAGGGTGAGAGTAAAATCTCTCAAAATCAAAAGGGGAAGCGAGTGTGCGTGTGCGCATGGGGATGATAGGGGAAGCATTTGCTCTCCCCGCTGCACTCCGGCTGGCGGGGGGAGGGGATGGCCGTACCACACTCGTTCGTGCGAAGATGAGAGGACTCATCTGGGCAACTTCAGAGTAGGCCGGGCCATCCGTTTTTGACTACAATGTCAGGGCACACGATAACAAGAGGATGTTAATTTTAAAAATTTAAAAGTTTAAAGGGGGACGGGCATACTGGTAAGAGAAAGGCCAGACGCCGGATGGATCGATTTCCTTTTTTTTTTTTCAAAATACCAATGCAGGGCCGCCATGGAGAGCAACACCTGAGAAAAGGGAAAAAAGGTGAAGGGAAACCATGGGGAAATAGGGAGGGCAAAGGACCAGGCTTCTGCAAGCAGGAGGAGCCCTGGTCCCCCACCAACCCGTGCTCTGCTTTGGGACAGCCGAAGAGGGCTGAATTACATTATTCCCTCAGTCAAGTGAGAGAAAAACGGGGGCCTACCTTCCAGCTGGATGTCCTTCTTTGGCTGGAACCTCCGGCGGAAAGCCCCCCAGGGAGGTATTGCTCCTATTGAGCGAATCATTGGTGAGTGTGAAAAATAAAAAGGGGAAATGGGAAATGGGAAACAGTGAGAGGAAGGGGAAGGAAGGGAAAGGAAAGTGGGAAACACAACATTCCATTTTACACACACACGCGGGGCGATCCCTTAGCGCAGCACGGGGGCCGCGGGACCGGCGTCAAGAGAGACCGGAGGAGGGGGCGGCACGTTCGAAGGTGCAGTGACGTCTGTAGACGCCAGGGATGATGGCGAGGTGAACAGTCCGGAGCGTGACCAGGCGAGCAGGCCAGACTCAACAATGAGGTCGTAGATCTGGGTCACGCGTCTCGACAGGGAGAACGCTAGGGAGGGAGTACCAGCAGGAGTGTCGATCGCCCCCCTCCCGATCACAGGGCACCCACCGACAACATGCTCCCTGGACATCGGTGCTGCGTGGCAGGCCGGGCACCGGAGCACACCCTTGTGCTTCCTGTTCGGGCCAGCAGTCTGCAGGAAGCCGAAGAAGAGAGCCGAGTGACCAATCCGCAGCCGCGAGATGACCGTTTCAGCTTGTCTGGGGAAGCCTAAATCAGAACGATTTCCTGTTCGAATGATAATAATAATAAGCCACCTCCTGTGCAGCCTTCATCTTAACTGCTTGTGGCGGCTGCTTCAAGGTGGGAAAAGTGACGAGAGTGGGGTTTGAACCCACGCCCCCGAAGAGACTACGACCTGAACGTAGCGCCTTAGACCGCTCGGCCATCTCGCCATGTATTTTTTTCGCGATGATAAACTACGTGTTGTGGTGAGGGCGGGACCAAAAAGGGAAAATACTGTTTGTATAAATCTCTCAAAGGGAAAGGGAAGGGAAAGGGAGATGTGCATGTGGGACTGAGGATGTGAAGCATCGAAGAACGTTAGGCTTCCTTAACACACTTCGACACATTCACACCACTGCAAAATCCAAGGACTGTGGGCAGAAAGGGGAAAAGAAAGGGGAAAATAGAAAACGTCGAAAATCAACAGGGAGAAAAAATAGACGCATTTATTGAAAGTAGTAGGACTCCTGTGGCTCTTCAGAGGAAGGAGCGGAAGCGAGTCGAGAGATGGTGCCGTTCTGCAGGGCGTAGGTGCGGAACTCACAGTTCTTCCATTTGAGGGAATCAGTGGTGACGGATTTCAAGAAGTTGCCGTGGGAGACGACAGCAACGCGGGTAGCAGGATAGGGGAGAGACAGGAGGAAGGAACGGAATCGTTGCGCCCGTGCATGTAGCTGCGTGTCAGTCTCACCAATGCGTACCCACCACTTGTCCTCAGGGACATATGTGAAGTCAAGCCTCGCAAGCAGCTCCGGGTTTGAGGACAGCCGTGAAAGCAGCTCTGTCTTCATCGTTCCCGCATTGAAGCCTTCGAAGAAGGACCTAGACTCGCAGCACCCAGGGTGCAAAATGATCTTTTTGTCTGGAAAAAGATTCGCTGCGGTCTCAATGGTTCGCAGCATTGGGCTTGCAAAGATGGCATCGTATCGAAACACGCCCAGCTTGCCACGCGTATCACCGCACTGTCGCATACCTTCCGCAGTGAGGTTCGGGTCCTTCATCCGCGCTCCCTCCATGATCCCATTCAGCATTGTCTTACTTTCCTTCGCAGCCCTTTTCACATCTAATCCTGAGAAGCTCCCTAATAACCCCTTCCCGGCACGCTTAACCCCATTCTCCATTTCATTATGGACCCCTTCCCCATGACGAACGAATGTCACCTCCAACCGTCTCTCTCCACTGCCTTCATCACGGCTCGTCCTGCGCACCGGCCCCATCGAGAGCATCCGCTGCATCAGACTTGCCTTCTGCTTCGGTGTCTGTGGAGACAGCGGCATTGCATTCGCGGCCATAGGCTCATAGCTGGACGCAATCATCATACTGCTGTTATTGAAAAGTGGAACGACAAAGGTCATGAAGGGTATAAAATGGAAACACTGACGCCTGTATTCTCGCCAATTTTAGATCTCATCTCTCTCGAATCTAAGAAAAACCGTACCGTGGCAGTACTACACTGTACTGAGGGAGTAAAGGTGGGGGTATATTTTATGTTCGGCATGTTCATCATTGTTGGAAGGCTTGGTTGAGTGGGTGCACGGAAATCTGTTTGCAAAGTTAATGCTCATCCACACTGCATACTTGTTGCCAATCGCCGGGGTTGGCAAGATTCACGTTTTTGAAGATGTAAGTGTTGTTGTTGGCGCAGGTGATGGCAAGGAGGCCTTCGTGCTCACTCCAGGAGGCCCGCCACGCGAGGTCGGGCACACGAACTGTCGACAGAAGGTTCCATTGAGACTTCCCTTCAGGCAAGTCCTTTCTTGCCCAGATGTACACATTAGGACCTGAACAGCATGCAAGCTTCGATGAATCAGCAACAGGAGAAGGGCAGAAGGCAACATCACGCACCCAGTCCTGCGTTAGTTATTTTCCTCCCTTCAACATACCGGGTACTCCTTGAGTCCTTCTGGGACTACATCAGCTTCATGTACAAAGGTGTTCAACTCGTTTTTCACCCAGATTTTAAGCATGTTATCAGCGCCACCTGTGGCGATCCTTTGGCAGGGGGTGTTGGTGAGGGGCTCCCAGCTAATGCAGTTGCAGCCGATCTGATGGGCGTTGGGGATGAGAGAGACCTCCCAAGCCCCGTGAGCCTGGTAGGTGTGCACAGACACAGAGGAGTCGGAGGAGCACGCAGCGATGATAGCCGCTTCGTGCCCAGGGGGTGCCCAGGAGATGCCGTTCACACTCGATTTGTGTCCGCCATATGTGTAGACACGTTCGAAGTTGTTCTTCCCCTTCTCTTGCCACACGATCACCTTACCGTCGTAGCCGCACGATGCCAGTGTCGTTCCGAATTTAGGATGCCCCCACGCCACACCCCAAACTGGTCCTGCGTGCTCCTCGAGGTTCGCAGCGAACGCCTGTTGACTCCTCTCCTCCATCCGCCCGTCTTGCTGCTGCTCCATCGTGCGCCACAGTTCGAACACCTTCACCGAACCGTCGCTGCTGCATGTCGCCAAGTACCTCCCGTATGTGTCGTACTGGGCATCGTGCTGTGTTTATATAAAAGACGAGGCGCTAGATATCTAGCGATCAAAAATTTAATGTTACGCAACGGTATTTTTAAGTGCTCTTGCACACAAATACATACCGGGTTTGCACTTATTATGTTTTGTAAAAAGTCTCAAATTGGGCAAAAAAATCGAAAAATGTACAGTACACTATTAATACGGTTCATAAAGTTTACAGAAATAAAAAATATCCCAGAAGATATCCCTAAATAAAAAATCCCAGAAACAAAAAAACCGGGCTTCTCTTCTGTGTCTTTTCCGGCCTTCAGAGCGTACCTGACCTAAGAGCTCGGGGATGAAAAAAGTACACGTAAGTAACTTACGAGCTTTTTTTTTCCAGCACGGAGGGGTAAAAAACACGTGGTGCATAAGGGGGCCTTTGAAATTATATTGCAAGTGGGAATAGGGGCTTTGCAACAGGGACACCACGTTTGCACCTTCTTCTTCACCCAGGAACAGTACAGAGCACCCTCACCTTCGTTCCGTTAATCATGGTCTCGGAGGATTTAGGTTCAGATCGAGACGTTTTGGGTATTTCTAATCCTCATTGCCAGCGTGTTTGTGCTTGGGGGTCGGTGGGCCGTCCAGGAAAAGCTCGCAGAGGAGCTCTTCAAGGAGAAGGAACTGAGGCTACAGGCAGAGCAGGGTCTCAAGCTCAAAGAAGATCAATTCTCAGGTGAGCTTGCCATGAAGGACAGACAGCTGGACTTGCACCAGGACAGTTACAAGCAGGTATAAATAAACTGGGTGACAAGAAATACTGACACAACTAACACAGGGTCAGAAGGCTGGTGTAGTCGGGGGTGGTGTGCTATTGGGTAGCTATTTCGCCGTGGCATTTTAAGGGGAAGTAAGGCACTTATTCCCACTTTTAAGGGCCTCAGAAATAGTCAATACCCCCTAAAAGGTACATAATTTATAAGGTGCATTAAATGAACGGCACATTATTAATACGGAACAAAATAAGTACAAATCCGGTAGTTCCGTGCTAAAAAACTTCAAGAACACCTCGAAATCAGTTTTGGGTGGCACGAAAGCTCATACGAGCACTGATTAGCACCAGTATGGTTGCATGCTCGAGGATGTTTAAATTTAGAAAATAATTGATGGTGGCCTTTTTTTTTTTTTGCCAAAGAAAAAAACCCCCCACATACAATCATGTCTTTGTGGTCTGTGTTAAGCATCTCTGTCACTACTCCATTCGCCATATTGTGTATTGTTAAGCCCTCTGTGTGAGTTTTAACTGTCTTGCAAGCAAGTTCTCAAGTTATGCTTGGGTTGGCAGGGGAGAACGGTTTACGGGGAAAATATCACTCTCGATCCTGATGCCTCTGCGGTTCTCCTTCACGAGCACAACAAGAACGGGGGAAATACTTCAAAACCCCTTTGCAAACTGCCTATTTGGACCTCTGCCTCATCTTCCGCCTTCTCCTCTTCAACCTTTTCAACCTCTTCTTCTTCCACTTGGGGCGCATGCCCCTAGGCCTGGGAACGGAACCCATTTACTTATGACTGTGGTGATGTTTAGTTTTCTAAGAAAGTAAAAATGAACAACTAAGAAAAGCCTGTTTTCCTATGATCTGGACTTAAGGCAGCCCTTCCCACTATTTCAATAGAATGGTACACTTGCGCTCTGCTCAGGTATTTGTGCTGGTGCTGCACGAGAGATACTCCGTTGTTCACTAGAAGGAGGGGAAAGCGAGAGGTAAAAAAGAGATGTTGGTAGTGACTCATGAATGCATCAGCCCATTAGACCCAAGGCCTATTTGGACCTCTGCCTCATCTTCCGCCTTCTCCTCTTCAACCTTTTCAACCTCTTCTTCTTCCACTTGGGGCGCATGCCCCTAGGCCTGGGAACGGAACCCATTTTACTGTCTCAAACCTATGGTGCATGAAGTAAATTGATTCGAAAAACAAACACAAAATAAGAAAACTAGCAAACTCTCAATCCAAACGTTCTTCTTCATTTTTTCCTTTTTTTTTCCCCCCCTCTCCTTCTTCTTTTTTTCTCCTTTGCTATATTATTCTCTTTTTTCCTTGGAAACCTATTTGGACCTCTGCCTCATCTTCCGCCTTCTCCTCTTCAACCTTTTCAACCTCTTCTTCTTCCACTTGGGGCGCATGCCCCTAGGCCTGGGAACGGAACCCATTTTCTTATGACTGTGGTGGTGAAAATGAACAAAGTGGAATAGAAAAATAATAATGTTTTGGGTGGGCAGTACATGAGGTGGCAACAGGTACTTAAACTTTTCAGTTTCAGCTAACAGCAGCACGTGCTAATAAGCCGAAATACCTTCTACCTACCTGTTGCAACACTAAATCTCGCCTCATGCCTATTTGGACCTCTGCCTCATCTTCCGCCTTCTCCTCTTCAACCTTTTCAACCTCTTCTTCTTCCACTTGGGGCGCATGCCCCTAGGCCTGGGAACGGAACCCATTTAACTTATGACTGTGGTGAGAGAGTGAAGAGTGAGCGAGATGCTCTTTTTTTTTCCCCTCCCCAATTCCATAGGACTAAGATCAGGCTCATTAAATCGGTTATTGTTGTTGTGGTCACGACACATCAGCAGAAGCAGGGTCTCCCCTCTAAAGCTTGTCGGATGGGGTGTGTCATCATGTCGCAAAAAAATATATTTGTAATTGAGTCTTCCAGTCAAAATTGAGTCACAAGGACAAGGTAGCTGGTCGGTGCTGCACCTTGTGACTCACCCAAGTTGTCTGGTGGCAATAAAAGAGCCGTTCAAAGCAAATGTAAAAAGGTTTTCCCAAAAGCCTGTCGAGTGGGATGTCATCATGTCAATGAAACATGACACTTGTCACTCTTCCAGTCAAAATTGAGTCACAAGGACAAGGTAGCTGGTCGGTGCTACCCAAGTTGTCTGGTTTTGTTTTCTTTTTGGAAATACCTCACCAAATGCAGTTTATGATCAGGCTCATTAAATCGGTTATTGTTGTTGTGGTCACGACACATCAGCAGAAGCAGGGTCTCCCCTCTAAAGCTTGTCGGATGGGGTGTGTCATCATCTCATGCACACCCTTTTTTCTCGTGAAATCAAAACAAAATAAAAGCAACACTAGCAGAAACTGATCTCAAAATTCACCTTCATTTCCTTTGTACTCATGTTCTACAGAAGACAACAAAGAAATACGAGATAAAAAAATAAAGACAATTCTCCTTCATGATACCCTCTTGATACTGTCAGCTGTAACTAAGGCCTATTTGGACCTCTGCCTCATCTTCCGCCTTCTCCTCTTCAACCTTTTCAACCTCTTCTTCTTCCACTTGGGGCGCATGCCCCTAGGCCTGGGAACGGAACCCATTTTGCTGTCAAACCTGTAGGTAAGGTGCTCGGGAGGGACGGTCAAAGATTGAATAAAATAAAAAAAAAGAACGAGCTTTTTCTTTACTTCAGTTTTTTTTTTTTTTTATTTGATGGGTTACTGATCAGCCGAAGCACTCTACGCAACAAGGGCAGAGGCGGTGGAAGAGTCGTACTTCCAGTTGGGGGGGAGCCTGTTTTTTTTTTTTTTTTTCTTTTTCATTTTTTTTTCCATACATCCTGGTGCGGCGGTAGTAACGGGCCAGCCTGTGGATCCTGGACTCGATCAGAATAAGCCTGAACTTCTGGTCCTTGTCCTTCCTGTTCTTCTCCATGTGCTTCCTCATCTGAACTGCCTTCTTGATCATGTGGTAGAGGTCCTCGGGGGTCTCGGGGGCAAGGCCAGCGTGCTTGAGGATACGGAGGATCTTCCTCCCGGTGATGTTCTTGACCTGGGCAATCCCGGCGGAGTCCCTCAGCTGGACACCGATCTGCGAGGGGGTCAGACCCTTCTTGGCGTACCTGGCGATCTGGTCAATCACCTCCTTCGAGGAGTGCTTCGCCGCCCAAGCTGCGGGAGACCTCTTGTACGGAAGGCTGCTGTCAGCCATACCCTTACCGAAGCTGTGCATACGACCCATTTTAGGATTTGTGTTCTACGGCTGGGCAGGGTGCTTCGTTTTCGAGAAAAGAAGAAGAAAAGAGGGAATAAAGGGGCAAAAGGAAAAACCGGAGGTGGGGCTTTCTTGGTTGGGAAAGGGTTTTCAGGGAAAACAAAAAAAAATTGGGGGAATGGGAATGAGAAGAAACAACTTCTTTTTAAGGAAAGACAACAACAAAAAAAGGGGGGGGAAGAAAAAAAGAGAAATAGAAAAAAAAAGGGGGAAAAAAAAAGGAAAGAGGAAAAAAAAAAAAAAAAAAAGGTGGTGCGAAAAAAAAAGGAAAGATCTAAAAAAAAAAAAAAAAAAAAAAAAAAGATTTCTTTTATTTTGGTTTTTATTTAACTATTAAACTTCTAACTCAGCTGCTTCTGAAGCTCCTCGATGTTCGGGGTCATGGAGGGCACTGGTTCGTTCAGGTACTTGGCGAAGTCCTCGATGGAGACTCTGCCCTGGTCGTCGGTCTTGACCTCGGACATGAGCTGCTTGACTTCAGCTTCAGACATTTTCTCACCAAGGGTGGTGAGGAGAGACACAATCTCAGAGTGCTTCAAGAAACCCGTCTCATTCCCATCGAAGGCCTGCAGGGCCGCCAAGAGGTCCTGCTGAGTCGGACCCTCGTAGGGCTGTTTCATGAACTCGATGAACTCTTCCAGCTTCACCTGATCACCCAGAGACGCTGTCTTCTCCTGGACTTCAGCCTCGGTATATTTTCTACCTGTGTGTGTGTGTGTGTGTGTGTGTGTGTGATCCTTTTTTCTTTTTTCTTTTCCCCCCGCAACATACCCAAGGACCTCACTATATGTATAAAATCGGATTTCGCAACGCTCCCCGTTCGCTTCTCATCGAAGAGGTACCAAGTTTCCTTCCACTCCGCTTCGCTCATATTTTTTTTTATTCTTTTTTTTTTTTCAAAAAAGGACGGAGAAAGGCTAGCGAGGAGTACAAGGGAATGGAGGGCAACAAAAAAAAGTTTTATCAAGAGTTGGGGGGGAGAAAAAAAATGGGGGGGTCAGGGTTAAATGCGTTTGGTGGGGTCGTTCTGCCCGCTGGAGGAGAATTACTTATGTTGTCATGATGTGACCCTTGGAGCTCAAAAACCCACAAAAAAAAAAAAGAAAGAAAGGGTGGCTCTTTATGTAATCTAAAAAACGCATCAACAAATACCCCCTTTTTTTTACATAGTCCGAACAAAAGGCGAAAAAAGAGTCATATGCACAACTAAAAATGAGCGCACGTACTCCTTTTACGAATGAGCGTAAAAAAAAAGAAATTCGATCTTTTAACGTCAAAGGTCAAATGGCGCTCAGCACGATCACCACAGTCGGCTCCAAGTGTACCACAAAGTACAAGGGGTGGTGGTTTATAGTCCAACGACTCATTGCAGTGACTTTACTTGGTAGTGTAATAGCTGATGCCAGCCGGCCAATGTTTGCCTTATTCTTGTCTCTCCGCCAAGCATCCGTCTCCCTGGCACAGACGTTCCTGAAATGACTCGCTTAAGGGGAGGTTCAAAAGATCTTGCTGCCCGGTAAAGAAAAATGGAGAAGGGGGAGGGGGAAAAAGTAAAAGAAAACGGTGAATGTGCGGGTGAGGACTGGGGGATCGTTTTTTTTTTTTTTTAAATTGAAGATTTCTTCTTGACTCTCCTTTAAACAGGGTAAACAGAAGGGTGGTTAAAAATCAAAAAAAGGTGGGGGGAGACCACTTCTTACATTTGTAAGCTAAATAAAGTAAACAAGTCAATGACATTAGAAGAAAAAAAAAAAAGGAAAAAAAAAACCCACTACAGTTACGTTCAACAATATAAAAAGAAATTAACGTGGGGAAGTGGGGAATGTGGAAATGTTTAGAGCAGAGAAAGGAAGGAAGAAGAAAAAAAATCAATCGCAACTCACTACTTGATAGCGCAGGCTGGAGCCAAATGGCGCTGGTGTTGAATACGAATCAGCTTTTTTACTCTGCAGAAATAAAAAAAAAAAAAAAAAAAAAAAAAAAAAAAAAAAAACGGGATATCACTATTAAAGTGAAGGCGGTACGTGTTAAAAAAAACCCCCCTTCTCAGATAAGGAGCGCGAACTGCAAGATGAAGCGAATGGATTGCATCACACCGCAGATGCGGAATGTGGTGGCAATGCCCGCGATCTGTGCCATGCACACCCCAGGGAGCACGATGTCATGTCCTGTGAGGTAGAGGTTGGGCACCTTCGTGCGGACGTCAAGAGCGTCCCTCACTTCAGGTTTGAAGAAACGGTCCACGGATATCTCAAGCCCCACACTGGTCCCCTGCACCGAGGAGAGGTGGTGCGCAACACTAAGAGGCGTTGAAATGTTTGTCATATCCACCTTGCCCTCCGTCTTCGGGTAGAACCTGTACAAGATCTTAAGCAGCATCTGCTCGTACGCATTCTTCTTCTCGTCATAGTCATCGCCCCTGTTCAGGTACGGCTCGTTCTCCCACGGCTCGAACTCGGGGTACTCTGCGAAGATAAGCATCTGGCATGTCGTCTTGTTGCCGTAGTCCGTCGACTGGTCCTTCACAGATGGGAAGGTCAGCATCACCGGCGGCTCGCCGCACGTCAAGGGGTCCTTGTAGTAGTCGCGCATTGCCTCGAACATGTCGTCGTTCTTGTCGACAGGTGCGTACCACAGGTTCGCGTTCGTGATGCCCAGTTCCTCCGCAGTGCCCTTGATCCCGATGTTCGCCATGATGAACCCACACGAGGTCTTGCAAGGCGCCAGGGGGATGTTGTATTTCTCCACCACCTTCTTCGGAACCAGTTTGTTAAAAGTGTTCAGGTAGCCAGCCGCGGACACCACCAAGCTGCAGTCAATCTGCGTGCCATCCATCATGGTCACTCCGCAGGCCTGGCCCTTCTCGTTGCACATAACCTCACCCACCCTTGCGTCGCAGAGCACCCTGCCGCCCCACTCCTCGATCACAGGCACCAACGACGCGCCAAGACCCTCGGACCCACCTCTGGGGTAGCACCCACCCTCCCTTGCAAGACCGCGGAACACACATCCGGTCATCATGAAAGTGGAAATGTCGGGGCGGCCACCGGAGTCCATCCACAGGGAACTCAGCAGTCCCTGAAGCTTCTTGTTCTTGACAGTCTTCTTGATGACATCCTCGCCTGTCTCCATCACTACGTCCATCCACCTCTTCGGGATTAAGCTCCAGTACAGGGGTTGGAGGAACTTGGGAAGGAGCCTGCTGACAACGATAACCTGCGACATGCTAATGCAGTGGTCAGCCAGCTTCATGAACTCGTCGATGTCTTCCTTGTCCTCTGGGAATCTCCTGTAGAGCTCGTCGATGTGCGCTTCCTTGTGCTTCATCCCGAACATCGGCTCGTCGCCCACGTGCACATAGTCAAAGACGCCGTCTGAGTCGCCCATCAGCTCACAGGGAGGTACTTGGTCTGCCCTTCTGAGCCCGGCAATTTGCGCAAGGGGTGTGTTCCAAGGCACGGTGTAGTGGAGACCAGAGTCGAACTTGTAGCCCTTCAAGTTGAAGCTGTGCGTGCTCCCCCCCACCACATCCGGGTGCTGCTCCAAGACAACAACCTTCTTCCCTGACCTCGCAAGCATGGCCCCTGCGGTGAGACCGCCCATGCCACTCCCGATGACCACCACGTCGACCTTGTCGGGCAGCTTGTCAACATGGAACTTGTCGTGCATGAGGGCCTTGGAGGGTCGGTCGGGTCGCAGCCCTGGTGGCGGTCTGGCAGTGCTTACAACCCACAGCAGCAGCGTCGAGAGCATCATGGCGCCGATCACAGCCATCTGCGTCGATATCAGCCATGGTAAAACAACAAATAGAAGGGCTAGAAACCCTAGCGGTTTAAAATTCATTTTTAGGGTCCTGTTGTGGTGTGGTACAGGTTTGTGGGGTTAAAAAAAAATCAGGCTCATTAAATCGGTTATTGTTGTTGTGGTCACGACACATCAGCAGAAGCAGGGTCTCCCCTCTAAAGCTTGTCGGATGGGGTGTGTCATCATGTCGCAAAAAAATATATTTGTAATTGAGTCTTCCAGTCAAAATTGAGTCACAAGGACAAGGTAGCTGGTCGGTGCTGCACCTTGTGACTCACCCAAGTTGTCTGGTGGCAATAAAAGAGCCGTTCAAAGCAAATGTAAAAAGGTTTTCCCAAAAGCCTGTCGAGTGGGATGTCATCATGTCAATGAAACATGACACTTGTCACTCGAGTCTTCCAGTCAAAATTGAGTCACAAGGACAAGGTAGCTGGTCGGTGCTGCACCCTGCGACTCACCCAAGTTGTCTGGTTTTGTTTTCTTTTCGGAAATACCCCAATAAATGCAGTTTGTGATCAGGCTCATTAAATCGATTATTGTTGTTGTGGTCACGACACATCAGCAGAAGCAGGGTCTCCCCTCTAAAGCTTGTCGGATGGGGTGTGTCATCATTTCATGCATTCTTTCCCTTTCTTTTTCTACTCTTGCGTTGCAGGGGGTGTGGGGGGGGGGGGGGTAAAAGAGCAACAGAAGCAAACTGACCTATTGTACCTCCTTGACTTGACTTGACGTGTTCGACTGCGTAGTTCTGGTGTTTCAGAAGATATAGATGAGAACAAAAAGACCCTCTCCTTCATGATACCCTCTTGATGTTGTCAGCTGTAACTAAGGCCTATTTGGACCTCTGCCTCATCTTCCGCCTTCTCCTCTTCAACCTTTTCAACCTCTTCTTCTTCCACTTGGGGCGCATGCCCCTAGGCCTGGGAACGGAACCCATTTTTACTTGACTGTAGTGATGTTAGTGAAGTGTTCATGCAAAGATAATAAGAGGATACATGCACGATGGCACTGGTGCCTTATGCCAAGCAGTGTTGGCCACGGGAAGTCTCCTTAAAGAAGCAAATGTCATTCACGTGTATAGGAAAAAGAACACACCTTAAAGGAGAAGAGAACAAAAAAAAAAAATGGAGGGGCAAGAGGGACTCAAAGGAATTCACCAAACACCACCCCCAGGAAACTACGGACGGCTGCAGTTAAACAGGGTGCCTACTGCTGCATACAATGGCGGGGGGAAATTATTGTTTTTTTTTTCTTTTTTTTCGTTTTTTTCTTCTTTTCTTTTTCTTCTTTTCCCCCTTCTTCTCTTTCTTGTTTCTTTTCTTGCTCAGCGTATGTCAGGATGATGTCTTACAAGAAACAGAGGGGGTGTGAGTAAAAACAGGGAAAAATAAAACTCAAATTAACATGCAAACTCCCAGAGCAAAAAGCCGCATGCCCTAAAAAGGGAGGGGGTATGGTCAGTACTAGGTATCTCTCAGTTTCGATCTAATCTTGCGACTCCTCCAAGTGCTGATCTCTTCAGGCAAGAAGCACCCTTCATTGGCTCCCACTAGCGTCCCAGCAGGTTTGGAGAGTACTTTTCCCGACCACGGTCTCCGCATTCGCTCTGTGGACAAGGCTATGGAGAGCCAGGTCCTTAGTGGCTCCTGCGCGATAAAAAAAAATAAAAAAATAAAAATAAAAAGAGTATACAGAAGCTACGCGAAACGGAACCAAGGAGGAGGAACAGTAGACTACAAGTTCAGGGAAGGTGCCTCCCCTGTAACGGTCATACGGTTTCCATGTCCCCATCGTGGAGCTGGCGTGTTCTGTGTTCTCTATGCGGCGATGACCTTAGGAATGTCTTGTGAGGCGGCCAGCTTTCTGCTGAGGTGGAAGAGAGACGTGCAGGCAAGCACAAAGTTGACAACCAGGAGGTTGTAGTTCACAGGCGTGATGACCAAGGAGTAACGCGACCAGATGAGGCCTGTGGAAGCAAGAGCCAGCTGTTGCGAGGTGGAGATCTTATCGACGGGTCTGTCGATATCGGCGATGTTCGAGGCGGAGAGCAGCCACTTGGTAGTGGGCGCCCAGAAGAAGATCGTGAACGGCCCAGCAGGGTGGTTCAGGAAGGATGTGACGCTTGCCGGCAGGGACGACGCTGCGATCTTGTTCTGCAGTGTGGGTGCCACCTTCATCCCGACAGCCGCCCCAGCGCACCCCACAGCCGCCATTGCCATGTCCTTCTGTGTGATGTTAATCGCTTCCCCGCGCTCTTGCTTGTACTTGTATGCCCTGCACAGCTGCGTGATTTGCGCCATTTCATTGAACGCATGGCACGACAGCAGCAGGTAGTTCCTTGGCTGGACCGCCCACGCGAACCTCATGAACAGCCCGCTGTACACACACATGGTCATCGTCATCGGCACGCTGATCATCTCCGGCCCATAGTTCAACCCGTCCCACACAGCACTCCCGACAAGAGCCCAGTTCGCAAGCGGGCCCCAGAAGTGGGTGGTCTTCCACCCGTGCTCAGGGTGGTGGATGGCCTCCCAGACGACACGCGCGTTCCTTCTCCATGCCATGTTTATACCTGTGCGCAAAAATAAATATGAGTTCGTCCGGAAAGAAATGTCAACAAATCACCTTCCTGTGCCACGGAAAAAACCCGGGAAGTTTCTGAGTAAAAAAGTGGTCCGACTCCATATTGTGCAGACTGGCCGTCTAAGCTTATCACCATATAGGTCACACTGCACTGTTGTACATCCTGAGCCACTGTGGGATGGCAGGGAACAAAGCAGCCGACAGACTGGCAGCAGCAGGTGTGAAGGAGCAGAGGCAGCCGGTGAGCAAAGAACAGGCTCCAGAAATGTGCCACAGACAAGATCGATGTAGCGCTTGACAAGCAGACGGCCCAAGGAAGCTCCCAAGACAAACTTGAGTAGGAGAACGGAAGTCTAAAAAGAACTATTAAAAAAAAAAAAAAAAAAAATGTTAGAAGAAAATATGCTATTAACACGGACTCAAGGCTCTCTATCCTCTTGCATTGTACAATACTCCTTTTTCGTTTCAGCTTGTCTATCAGCGGTGTCTCTGTGGGTTCCTCTGCACGAAGTCAGCAGTCGCATCGTGGAACTCGCCCTTAGTCGACTTGTAGTGGTTGGCTTCGGGGTCGTTCTCGATGGACCACTGCGCTTTCTTCTTCGAGAGGAGTGTGTTCTGTGGGTTGACCTCATTCTTGGGGCCTGTGAAGGCCATGCTTGTGGTGGTTGCAAAGTCGGTTTGCGTGAGGTCAGCACCGTGGCCGAAGAGAAGGTGTCGTGAGGTTTCGTGCTGTGAAACGGGTTCCGCCTTGTCAACGGGTGCCTTGCTGTGGTTCTGGTATGACGCTCTGCTCACTGTCAGGCAGTCCAGCTTCACCTTCTGCGGCTGCTGGCTGTACGCCACCCTGTCCTCCACCCAGTTCCCCTGCAGCACACCTACGTGGTACTCATTCTGGTGACTGCTTGGCCCGACCTGGTCAGTCTTTAGGTTGCGTTGCGACGGGTGTAAGTACGGCACGTTTGACATGGTGGCCTGCGGTGGGGGCATACTAGCGGACACAGAGTAGAAAAAAATAAAAACAAAGAAATTTTTAAGTGGGGTGGGTGAAATATAAGGGGGGGGGGAAAAAAATCGGAAAACAACAAAAGAAAGTTGGGAAAGAAAAGAAGGATGCACAGAAGGAAACTATAAAAACTACACAGGAGGAATGTTGTTACATTAACCTATAAAAAAATAAAACACTCTTATCTTGTCTTTTTTCTGCTCTTTCCTGTGTGTGTGTGTGTGTGTGTGTGTGTGTGTGTGTGTGTGTGTGGGGGGGGGGGGGGGGGGGCATTGGCTGGCAGGAAAGTGTAAAGGGAAGAGAAAAAAAGAGTGCACGTTCAGGGAGCAACACCTACTACTCTGCTGGTTCATGCTGCGACTTTTTTTTTTTTTTTTCGTGTTCCCGTTTTTTTTTTTTTTTTTTTTTTTTTTTTATATATATATATTCCCTCTGAATTTTGACCGTTATTTTTCCCCTCGTTCTTTCTCCCCCTCCCTTTTCTTTTTGATACTTCTCCTCTAATATTGTTGGTCCGCCTTTTTTTTTTTTTTTTTTTTTTTTTTTTTTTGCCTCCCTCAGGTGGGACTAAGCAATCACTTATTCATGCAGTTGATGAGAATGCAAAGGGAGGGGGCTTTAATAATGAAGAAACGGGGGGTGAAAGCTAACGCAACGTGACAAACTGGCGCGTGCGAGCAACTAAAAAAAAAAAAAAAAAAAAAAAAAAAAAAAAAAAAAAAAAAAAGGGAGGATATATGAAAGGAATGAACAATGCACCGCAGGCATCTGGCACGGCAACCTAGTGCCACAGGCCATATTCTAGATCTTGAGACACTGCGCCACCTTGTAGCCACAAAGGGCGGGCCAAGCTGCAACTGATGTTTTTTTTTTCTTCTTTTTTTTTCCATGATTTGGTTCTCCCTTGTTCCAGTCGGCCAATACTAGATCCAACGGCCTAAGGTCCTGTTATTTCGACAATGGGCTTAGATGACTGCGGTCTATGAACAAGGAAAAAGAAGGAAGAAAAAAGAAAAAGAAAGGGGAAAGGAAATAAAAGAAAAAGAAAAAAAAAACAAGATGTGGGGAGGAACAGGAGGCCAGACTCATTGCATTTTGTTGATTTTTTTTTTAAGAGCAAAAAAATGACTACATTTCTTTTTTTCTTTTGACATGGTTTTTTTTTTTTTTTTTTTTCCCCTTCTTTTCTCTCTCTTTTTTTTTGTTAGGATATTCTTTGTTGGAACGGGAAAAAAAAACGAAAAAAAGGGGGAGAGGCTTAACAATATTATTGTCGAGACTAAAAACTAGTTGATGGCAGCGTAATGAGCTATTTTATTAGGTAAAATTCCGCTCGTGCGCACAAACAAATGGAGCGCCAAACTAGTTTTTTTGAGGGGGGTGATGCTGAGTTTTTGTTTTCAAAGTTTTAAAAAAAAAAAAAAAAAAAACTCTCTCATTCCCCTTCCTTTTCGCAAGATGGTTGTTTCTTAGAGGCCAGAATTATATAATAAGTAAACAAAAAAAGTCCCTTGAAAGGGAGCACTGCAACCGGCGCTTCATAGTCTACCAAAAAGCTAGCATCGGATAGGCCAAGTAAGCAAGGGCCGTTTAGAGGATGGGGGAAAGAAAGAGGAACGAACACCATTTTTGTAACCCGTGGCTGTTGCGTGACAGAGGGAAGGGAATGGAATGGCGAGAAGCTCATCACAGCGGCGCGAAGCGAGCTTCCCTTTCTCGCCTCGAGGGGTGGGGTACAACACAACTTCATTGTGGATTCTCTCTCTTTTTTTTTTTCCCTCTTACTTCAAACCAACCACTGGAAGATTTGAAACTCTTTCGAAACGCGTTTGCGGGGGGGTTTTTTTTTGCTGACTTTTTTTTTACGCAGAATCAGTTCATCATCCTGTCCATGAAAGAAGCATCCGGCTCAGAGTGACAATCATTGTGGCCAGGTGTGCCCCACGGTGAGACTGTGCCCTCCGGGGGGTTGAATGCCTGTGCTGTCATGGGGGGGTTCAGAAGGTGGAACATCCCAGGAGATATCGCGGGTGACGCATGAGGCGTGGTTTCCGTCTGAGCAGAGGGTGAAGGTGGTGCCACAGGTCTGGGGATCCCCTCAGGGGCCTTAATCCTTCGCTTAATACCCTTCTTCCCCAACCCGAGCCCGAGCCCAAGTGGCAGTGGCGCTGCCGCCGCTGGAGCAGGAGCAGGAACTGGCTCACGTGTGGCCAGCATGAGATCGTCATCGTCACCGTTGCCCACATCCACGTCGACCATGTTGAGGAACGTGTGTTCGGGTGTGCGCATCTCCACACCTACTGTGTTCCGTTCCTTCTCTTTCACCGGTTCCCTCTCCTTCTCCTTCTCCTTCTCCTTCTCCTTCTCCTTCTCCCGCTCTTGTTCCACTTCTGGTTCCTTCTCCTTCGCAGTGATGTCTGTCATCAGTGTGTTCATCCTGAAGCACATAGCAGCACGTGGCACACCTGCTGTCTTTTCTGCGAAGCACAACTTCAATTTCATCCCACCTGGCACCACAACACCGTTCGCCCTGATGACTGCGAGCACACCGTGGTCAAGGCTGGCGAACTCCACGAGACGCTTGTCTGGTGTTTCATGGTACGTGGTGGCGACGGGTGTCACGCCGACAAGACTAGCCAGTATCGCACTCAGGTCACTACTCGCAACAGAATGAGGGACGTCCCACACGCACACAAACTTGCTTGGGTAGGCCTTCCCCGACTCTGCACAGGTAGGAGGCGGCACCATGTTGGGGTCATCTTCAGACACCATGCGCTTCTGCAGATCCTCAGAGGCGCCGTTCCAATGTGTGGCGTTCGGCTGCCGAGATATCTTCGCATCCCACGTCCTTCCTTTGTACTCCAACCCGTGCAAGTGTTTGATGGCGTTCCCACAGTCCTCAGGGGTGTTGTACTGCACGACAGCGCACCCCCTGTACTTGTACAGCATCTTCACAGCCTTCACCCTGCCATACAACCCGCACAATGACCACAGCTGCTCAGCTACGACAGAGTCGTCAGCTGGAAGCCCCGAGATGTGCATGCACATGCCCACCTGGCCAGGCTTTACGTTGCTGAACGGCGGCACCCTGCCCTTATATGCTGGCTCCTGTCGCGGCACCAGCCACCCTTCGCCCCACCTGTGCTGCCCCCAGATAAGGTCGCTTAGCACTGACCGGCTGTTCATGTTGCTCAGGTGGAAGAGTTGTTTCCATTCGTTGTCTGCCAGCTGCTTGTTTCTAGTCATGGCGCCAGTCGAACTCAACAAGGTGGTGATAATCTTGTTCGCTTCTGTATAATCTCTGTTCCTGCCGTCTTGGTTCCTGAACGTCAGCTGTGCTAGTTTTGAGGGCACGATGGCCAGGAAGCACAGGTTAGTGGCTGGGTTCACGGGGGATGGGAGGTACTTGCCGTTAAGGTAAAGCATCGTTGCCTCGGCACCCGCAGGGGTCTCGAACTGTACCACAATCTGGTTTTTGGAATCTTTGGTGAAGGAAGAGATCTTCTCGACCTTGGCGATCTGTGTGAAGACCCAGAAGAGCTCGTCGATGGCTACCTTCTGTGTCAGCTCCTTGAGCACAACGAGAAGGAGCCGGGAGTTGGTGTAGATGGGTGCCTGCGGTTGGGTGATGCGGCCCTTGTTCTGGGCACGGATTTCAGGCTTGTCAGAGTACACAAGGTTGAGGGGGTGGATGCCATTGGCCCTCTTCAGAACGATGCTAGGGGGGTCGAACACGAACTGGGCCATGACGGTTCGCGCAGCCCAGATGTCGGCAAACTGCACGAATCCAAGCATCCTGTCATGCAGCACAAGGGCTTTTACACACTTCGTGTTCATCTTCGCCCCAATCACAATGCCACTGCCATTTCTAGGCTCATAAATGAAGGACTCTGCCCACAACGACAACTCCTGTTCTGTGGTGCCCTGCGGCAGGGAACGCACCATGATCACGGGGCTTGCACCATCAGCTTGCGGAGTCCATCTCATTGTATACTGTTGTGAGTGAAGGTGAAGTCGTTTGGATACGTGGAAAGAGAAACGAGAAAAGAAAAAGAGGGGGGGGGGGGGATGACGAAATATGTAACAAAAAGGGAACGAGCCTAATAAAGAAAAAAAGAGAGGGTGTAGAGAGGAGAATTATTTTCTTTTTTTTTTAAAAAAGAACAATTCCCTTTCCCTTTGTGCCCCCTCCCTCCTCCTACCCTTTATGTAGCCTTAATGAACACTTGCGACTTATGATAATCCTTTTACACTCGTCCGAGAAAAGGAACAGGAAAAAAGAAAACTTATTGAGAAAAATAAAAAAATGGCAAAATAAAAATAACAAAAGAGAGGAGGCAACGAGGGGACTGGGGGGCAAATGATAAAGACAAATAATAAATAAAATAAAATAAAGCTGTTACTGACTAGGCTACAGGTTTTGGCTACCGGCTGCGGGTTTTGAAAAGGGAAACTCGCTTCACGTCATCTAGAACTTTCCACCCTGTGGTGTGTCACTAGATTGTAAGTCATACCTTCTTGCCACCCTTTCCACCCTTCTTACCGCCCTTACCCTTGCCCTTGCCCTTGCCATCGCCCTTCTTTCCGCCCTTCTCACCCTTGAAGCCGCCCTTCTTACCACCCTTCTCACCCTTGAAGCCACCCTTCTTGCCGCCCTTGTCACCCTTGAAACCACCCTTCTTGCCGCCCTTGTCACCCTTACCACCCTTTTTGCCGCCCTTGCCCTTGCCCTTACCCTTACCAGCAGCAGGTGCGTTCTTCTGGACACCCGACGTAGGGGGGTCTGATACTTCCATGGCAATGGGCTTGCCGTCGTTAGCGGCAGTGCCCTTCTTTGCCTTCTCACCCTGTAGTTGTGTGCTGTGTTGTTACCACCCTGTGTATACCTCTTCGGCAAACTGCATGGCGGCGTCGGCTGCCTCCTGGTTTACGAAGGTGATCCACCCGTACCCGAGGAAGGACTTGTCGGACTTGGACAACCCCCACAGGACTTGAGAGATGTTCTCCTTCCCGAAGAGCGTCTCGCTCTTCACATCGTCGAAGTCGTCGGAGAGGTTCGACAGCTTCAGCGACACGGTCGCCGCTGCCTCCTCATCCTCATCCTCGTCGTCCTCCTCCTCATCCCCCTCCTCATCTTCTTCATCTTCATCATCATCATCCTCACCTTCCTGCTCGGCAGCCTTGGGAGCTCCCTCAACGGGCTCTTCATCTTCATCATCTTCATCATCTTCTTCCTCCTCCTCCTCCTCCTCCTCTTCCATCTCGACTTCTTCCATCTCCTCATCAGAGTCCATCGCCTGGGGGTCCATGGCAGGAAGCTCGTCCTCATCCTCCTCTTCGTCCTCCTCCTCGATCTCAGGCTCAGGTTCAGGCACGGGTGCGGGGGGCGCCTTCTTCTTGCCCTTTACAACCTTTGCGGTCTTCGCCACCGCAACAGCCTTTGTGGCACCAGTAGCAGGAACATCAACCTTTCTCTTCTTGGCGGGCACTTCAGCCCTGCTGGCGGCCTTCATCACTCTCTTTGCGGGCATTTTGTTATGTATGTGTGAGTAATCTGCGATATGGTGAAACTTTCTTACAGCGCAAGCATCAATACTCTATGGTCTAACGGATTGTGAAACAACATCTAGTTTGGTCTAAGGGCCCTTCTGAATCTATCTGCCCGTGCGCGCTCGGCCGAGACGGAGAGACCGCTGGAAGACGAAGGGGGTGGGGTAGAAGGGGAGCGCGACGGGGAACGTGAAGGTGAAGCTGAAGATGGTGGTGGCGAGGGGTCAGAAGGAAGGGGGAGAGGTGATTTCAAGAGGTATCCCGCGCCAGGGATGTCATAGCCAGTGGGTGTCACGGGCGTGTCATGAGAGGCAGTAGACTTCTTGCGCTGTTGTTGCCTTTGGCGGTAAAGGGAATGGTACGTTGGCACTGTGGGGCCTTGCACTTGATCGCTGAGATCAATTTTCACCGATGTCGGGCTCTCTTCTTGCCCTCCTCTTGTAGCTCTGCCTCTGGGCCTCCTTTCCTCGTCCCTCCATTTTGTTGGTGTCACAGGCAACTGCTCTCTGCGGACCCTGTTGCGCTCAACCCTCTCTCGAAGCTCTGTGGCAGCTGCCTTTGTCTCTGCAGGGGTACGTCTTGACATAAATTTTTCCCTCCTTTCGTTTCTGTCAGGAATCAGTTTAACGCCCATTGCCAAGGGCTGATCTCCTACGTGACAGCTGCAGAAGCTCTTCGTACAGTTTTCAACGTGCTTCGGCGAGGAAAACCTCCTCGGTGGTGATATTTTGTGGTGATGGTGCACCGGTGTGCTTGCCTGGTCTGCTGGTCGTTCATTTCTCACCGGCGAGGGGGACATCCTCTGGAGGTAGATTTGGTGGGGTGAGGATATGGGTTGCTGCTCTTTGGTGTGAAGGTTCTGCAAAAAGGACAACTGGTCCTCCACTTGCTTTTGCAACATGTCGCTGTGTGCAGTGCCCCGCTTAGTGTGGAGCTCTATCAAGTTCTGGAGCTGTGACTGCAAACGTTGTTGCTCTCGGATTTTTTCAGCCTTCACGTTTTCGACCTCTTGCCGTAGCTGGTTCTGCTGCTTCTCCAAAGCATCGACGAAGCTGCTCGCTCTGGCTCTCTCCATGTACCTGGTGCTTGTCTCTTCCTCAAGCATATTAGAAACCTTCTCTAGCTCTTGGGTCGCGACGAGTTTCTCGTCACGCCACCTCTTCTGCTGCCCTTCTAGTTCGCAAGCCACGCTGTCTAGTTGTTCTTTCGTCTCCCTATGACACTCCACCTCCTTCAGAAGTGATTCGTACTTTGATTCGTTCTCCCTTGTTAACTCTCGCGACTTCTCTGCTTCTTCATGTAACCGGGACTTGGCGTCCTCGAGCTGCTGCTCTAGGTAGTCGACCTTGTGGTTGAGAGGGTCCTCCGTGGGCACGTCCTGCCAGTCTACAGGGTCCCCCTCTATGCCGTCCAAGCCCAAGGGTGACTCTCTCGAGCTGTTGATGGGCGATGTGGCCCAGCTGTTGAGCACGGGTAGCTTGGTCTTGATGGGGGACACGTTGATGACGTCGTAATACGAAGATGGCAGCAGTGGTGGTGTAGACGAAATAGCCGACTGGGCATCGATGACTATCGTCCGCAAACTGGTAGGGGTGGCTGTAGTGGGGGGTGGGGGGGGTGCAGTGGTTGTTGTAGTTTGGGATAGTGACTGCTGTGACCGCAATTGCGACTGAGGCAACAACTGCGCATTCAGAGGCACGTGAGGCCCTTGTAACTGTGGTTGTGGGGCCGCTGCTTGCATGATGAGAACTTCTTTTTCCATAAGTGTGGGCTTTGATGGCTGGAACTGTTGGGCAGCTGTGACCTGTGGCTGCATGCGTTCAGGCTGCTCCGCTTGCGCAACAACAGATACAGCAGCATGTGGCTGCGTGTGTGCACGTGGCTGTTGTAGTTGTTGCAGAGGGACCCGCGTCCGTTTGGGCGGGCGATCCCTGAGGTGCAGCACGATAGGGTCCTCATCATGGTCTGATATCCATGAGGACACCGAATTTACTCGGGGGATTCTTGCTTTGATGGGAGACACGCTCGGAACAGGAGTAAGCACCTTCTGCGGCTTCTTCTTCCCCGGGGACAAACTGTACCCCACAATCAGATCGTCTTCGTTCCTGTGTAAATATAGCATGCCCTCCTCACAAAGCTTCTTGATCCTGTCCTGCCTTGCTCGGCTTGCTGTATGGTCTGGAACCTGCATAAGTAACTCCCTCTGAGGCTCTCTCTGAGGCGATGCTGGGCTGCTTTGCGGGGGGCTCAACGAGAGATTGTCTGCGTCGCATATCATCGGAGAGGCGTCAGGCGGCGTGTCCTCCTCCCATAGCATTCGTGCACGGTCCCTGATGTCCCTACGCCTTGTAGGGGATACCCTGCGGTCACCTGTTATCATGGTTCAGACTCAGAGAAAGGTCAGAGCCAGAAAGTGCTGTTATGGGTTTACTTCAAAAAACTGATGAACAGTTCAAACAAAGACAAGAGTTAACTCTAAACTACAGGGGCACATGGCCCGAAAAGCAACCCCTTTTTATAGCACTCCGCTTCATTGCTGACACCGCTAACTTCTATGCAGCTAGCACCCTGCTTGTGGTGCCTTGTTGTGTACCCTTTCTCTAAAGCATGCTTCTTTGGAGTGAGTTTGGTGTTCTTGTGGCACAAAAGCCCCCCAGACATGTGTAAGAGCTGCTATGCAATGATGCCAACAGACGGTTCAAAAAGGAAATAAAGTGTCCAATAACACAGCTCGATCACCCATTCCGTACAACGCTCTGCGCTGCCTTGATCCAAAGCGGCAGTTCGACCAATCTGTGCACTTTGGTGCGGATCTTGTCGTCTAAGTACTCCGATATTTCGCTCAGGTTCGGCGTGGGGGTGTTCAGAACCATCTGCGACAAGGTATACCGGATGGATCCCTCGACTTCTGTGCTCTCAGCTTCCAGCTCCGATACGTTCTGTTTTGCTTTTGTCTTCACTTCTGTTACAGTCATGTCATCACCGCCACCTGCCTCCAGGATTTGCGCCCTCACCACATCCCGTGCTGCTTCCCACCTCTGCTTCCCCTCATCCACTTCTGTGAGGTACCCTTCCATCTCTGAGACGTACTTCTCTATCACCGACAATGCCGCCTGTGCTAGCTCCGCACCCTCGCTGCCTTCAGGTACTTGCAGCCACGTCATCATGTGCTCGTTGCTCACATATTTCAATATTGACCCCATCTGTGGGCTGTCGTGGCCGCATGAAAGAGAGGAAATATAAAACCGAACGTCTTATTCACCACTACCTACCCTACTAACTTACCGGTTACTTGTTTCACACTTTCCTTGCACATCGCCTCCATCGTGGCTAGCTCCGTCTTCGTGTTAATAACATACGTGAGTGCAGTTGGGTTGCAAGATGGGTACTTCAAGAAAACATGTTCCAGAAACCTTTCTAACGTCTGCACTGTGCACATCTTGAATTGGTCTCTGCTTATGGTCTTTTCCCTGAAATGGGGGTCTAAGAAAACCTTTATCCCCTTCAGAGCGGCCGTACGTGTGGCAGGGCTCACTCGGATGCCTTTTTTGATAGTTATAAGCTTGGTTGCTGCGAACTCCCTTCGTCGCCTGACCTCCTCCGCGCCAGCACACACAGCGCCCAATGCAATGATAATCGCACTTCTAGCTGCATACACTTCTGCGTTGCTTCTCTTCTGTACTTTTCTCTTTCTTCTCATTTTCGCTCCTAATGCCGCCAGCATATCATCCATCCGGGACTTCTGTGCGCTGTCCATCTCCTCTCCAGGTACCGCAACAGGTTTTGCGGGTTTTGTAGTTTTAGCCTGTTTTGCCATCCTTGCTGCCTTCAGATACTCAGATGCTGACAGTGTCCTCCTGGGTGTGGTATCTTCTTCTCGCGACTTTATTTCTGGTGAAGGTGGTTCCTGGCTATCAAAAGACTGAGATAAACCTTGGGACCCCAGACGGTCCAAGGCCTGGGAGAGGCTCCTTTGGCTTTGGGATTGCGTCCGTTGCGATGGCGACTGCGCTGGGTGGTTGGCGAAGCCCCTGCGAAGATCAACCATGCTGCGGTGCTTTTGTGCGGAGTGCAACTTAGCCTCTACAGTCCTCCTCTCCTTGGGGTGCTTGATCATGTGAAGGAGACCAGCTTGTGCATTTGGGTTTTTCGGTGGGGGGGGAGGAACAAGAGGGACGCCGGTGTAGTCAGGAATGAGGGGCGGCGTGAAGCTGAACAAAACCCTCTGAGAAGCGGGAGGGGGTGCAAGGGACTGCGAGGAAGATGGCTCCTCCGGTGGCGGTGGGGGATGGCTAATGACACGCGATACCAGCTGGGGCTTTGGTCTTGTCTCCGAGGGCTCAGGGGTGAGGGCAGCAGGGGTGGGGGGGAGGGGCGCTGCGGCGCATTCGTCTTCCTCTTCATCCTCGTAAGGCAAGGCGACAGCTGGTGCATCGCCTGTAAAGTTCCCAGGCAGGTTGTGTTTTTTGACGCACTCAGTGCAATAGAAGTCGCCTTCCTCGGGGGGTTCATCCACTGCCGGCACACAGCAGTACGAGTGTTGTTGGTTATCGCACCCGCTATAGTCGCAGTAAAAGAGCTTCTCAGGGAAGTCACCAGCACCGCATGTCATGCACGTCCCCCCGTCGCTGGACAGGTAGTCGTCGGAGTCGATCTCGTTGTCATAGTCATCAAAGTCCTTCCTCTTCACCTTCTTGGTGTACGTTACTTTGCCCTTTGCATTTAATTTCTTCAGTTTTTTAAACCTCCGTTTGCACATGGGGCACATGTTGCTTTTCTTGCTCCATGAGTGAATACAATCGTAGCAGAACTTATGCATGCAGGACAGCTCACCGGTTGGGACTTGCAATTCATCCTGACAGATCGGGCAAATCTCCTCCTCCTCCTCCTCCTCTTCGCGTTTCCTCTTCTTCGACGGCGAGACTTTCGTGGCTGTGTGCGCCTCCTTGTCTAGGAATGCATCTAGTGCTTCTAGAACATCTGTCATTTTAACCCCCTTCCTTTGGTGGTTATCAAATGTGGACTCAGCTTCGCTAAACTACTGTCTACCTTCTCCTGCTTTAGCAAGGTCCCACCAGCCCATTGTCTGGCCGTGGGACGCGTTCAAGATTTGTAGATCTTTGAAGCTGTTGATCTTACTTCGCTGTTCCAAGATTTTAGAAGCGCTGGGCTTCATGAGCTGCTGCAGAATGCTAGCTGCTGCGTCTGTGTTGTCTGCTGCAAGGTATACCTTCCGCAGAGCCCGCAGTACGGCAGCTGATAGCAGGCCATGACCACGTGCCTTATGGAGCACCCTGTTAGCGAAAGCAATATCCTTTCGTTCTTCTGCAATGCGCAACCCCTCCACGATCTCTCTTTCTGTCAATCTGCTTGAAGTCCGCCGACCCCATGCCTCCACACCAGCGTCACTAGCATCTACTGACCTCTCTACAGATGCACCCTTCTGGGGGGTTTCCACCGGGTTCCGTAACAATTTCAACAATTTTTGATTCCTTGACATAATCGGGACTTCAAACTGCTTGCCCCTGTTCCCCTCCTTTGCGCTCAAAGGCGTTCCTGTGGCCTCGATCTCGTACATCTGCCTGCAGCATCGCGACACATTGCGGCTGAGCATTGGATCTGTGAGTGTGTGTCAAAATAATTGAGAAGATTAGCGAAGGGAGAGAATGAACGGATAAACTAATTTGCGTGATACGTCTACTCCTCCTTACTCCTCCTTACTCCTCTTTACGACTCCTTCTGTTCTTGTTGTTTTTGCTCTTCTTTCTTTGCAGTGACTGCCCTCCTGACTTCGCAGAATTTCAAGGCATCGGTCACGTCCTGAGGGTCCACTTGCACGCTCGCAACTTTAATGTGCGGCACCAAGCGCCCTATGACTGCCATGAGGGCCTCGAGAGGTTGTTGGACCTTCTGCTGCTGCATGGCTGCACGCACTGCCGCTTCGATGGCAACACCCCCCACGAGGTCTTTTACAAGGAAAGAAAGAACGCCTTGCGTGAGTAGAAGCTTGCCCTGATCCCTCTCCAGTGCTAAGCAGAGATACACTTTCTGCTTGAAAGTTTTCTCTGTCTCGTCCCACTCTGCAGGGATGTCGCTCACTACAGTCATCCCTGTGAACGCTTCTCGCACGTTGTCCAGGTCGCACTTCTCCGGCACTGCCATCCATGCGTACTTGCACTCTAGCAGTTTCGCCTCGTTATACACATTCACTGCTGTCAGCTTCCCTTTCATGTTTTCCACAGCCGTGTTCGTGATCTCCCTCACATCCTTTTCCTTGTCATAAAACCCGACGAAGAACCTGTTCGCTGTCGCGGGCATCTTGCTGTGGTGCTGATACAACAAACCACCATCTCGTGTGATGAAATACTAGGATACTAATGAAAAGAATATTGTCAAGGGAAGTTCGACTGCTTCGCATTTGTCGTGTGGGTCCTAAAGACACCTCCAGCAACCACACCATTAGCAAGCTTGGGGGCAGAGTAGGGATCTGAGGCCCTTCTCGTAGTGAGAGGTGCCTGTGGGGGGAGATCGTCGTTTCCAACATTATGCAATGCTGCGTTCGGGTCTTTGTTGCCTTCGTCGAGTACTGTGGTGGTGAGGATGTGCTCTCCAGCTACCCCCGGTGCGAGGTTGAACACCGTCACTTCTGCATCTTGCTTCTCTGCCGTCGAATCTGCCTTCTTGCCCTTCGCCTCTGCAACTTCAGACGCCTCAACATCGAGGTACTTATGCGTCACCAGGATGTCGAGCCCCGCTCGTCTGGCGTCCGTTGTCACGAGCTTCGCACATATATCTTTTGCATCCTTTGTCATCTGTTTCGTCATCTGGTACAGTCCACGGCATATCCTGTTTACCAATTCTTCTTCGGGCCCATTATCGAAAGGTGCCACTCCATTCTCCAAGTAGAAGAGTGTCACGCCAAGCCCCCAGAGGTCACTCTTCTCGTGCTTGGGGTTCCGCCGCTCGTCCGGACGGAGGAGCTCAGGGGCTAAGAAGTTGATGTGCGTGTTGCGGTGTTTTATAAACTGTGACGGTTGGGAGACCCGGGTTGCGTTCGTGAATCCTGAAAGCTTCACCTCATCAAAGGGGGACAGCATAACGTTACCGGGGTGCACCTCACGATGGGCCACACCCCTGGAGTGCACATGCATGACCGCCAGGGTCAGCTGTGTAAATACTTCTCTCACCAACTCTTTGGTCATCCCCTCACGATACCGCACCTTCAAGTTCTTGCAGCTGTACTCCACGATCACGTAGATAGCATGCTTGGACTGCATCACGTCGAAAAACTGCAGCACGTGTTTGTATCGCAGCCTTTTGAGCAGCTCAATTTCCTTCTGCAGCTCATCCTGCCGCAAAGTCTTCACAAGCAGTGTCTTATCCACCTTCTTACAGATCACGTCCCGCCCGGACAGACTGCTCTTTGCCTTGTACAGCTTGCTCATAGACCCGTTGGCGATGCAGAAGTCCTCTGAGATCAGGTACTTCCCGACCTTCTTCGGTGCCGACATTTTTGTCTGTGTCTGCAGTGTGGTGTTATGTGTTGCATGTTCTTTCTTCATGTGAATAGTTAAGAGAAGCAATGCAGCGAATGGGTGAAACATAATGAAACATGCCAACGGAGCCAGCTTGGATAGAAGCAGCATTGATACCTCCCACGTGGTCTCCATATTGCACAGATCGGAACCACCGTTCTCTCAAAGGAACAGAAGGGTGTAAACAGGTGTATAGAAGCAGCTATGGAACACTAGTAAATAAACCTCGTTACTATCGTACGGCACATGGGGCAGGACGCCTCGCGTTGTTTTTTCAGCTCCACGGCGCATCTTCTGCACACGCACTGGTGTCTGCATGGCATGATGACGGCGTCGGAGTTCTCAGACAGGCACACGACACACTCACTCACTTCCTTCCCACCAAACACGTTCTTCAGAAGATACAAGTTCCCTCCTTTGCACAAGACGTGTCTGGACAGTGCTGGTTTGCCCCCCATTTCGACCTCCATGTAAGATATGACGAACTGTTTCGCACCAGGCTTCTCCAAGGTAAAGACAAGGGGGTACTTCCCTACAGTGCTATTCGACTCCATCAGCTCAGGATGGATGTTCACTTTGCATGTGTAGCGGAACCCAAAGCCTTTAGGAACTTGTATTTCTTCGTGTAAGCCACCATAGCTCTCTGACTGGGGCAGGAAGGCAACCCCATCCTCACCAGCTGCTTCCAAGCACAGCACGTACACCTTAAGCACGACACCTTCGTCATTTGAGTCGATGGTCAAGGCAACCTCCACGTCGCTCCCCTCGACTTTGATGTCCACGTCGTTCTTTCTTATCTCTGTCGCTGTCGTCACCGTGCTTGCCTTTATCATCCCACCCTCACTGTCACTCGCACGCGATCGTGTTGGTGTCTTAGGAGCAGAGGGCTGAGACCTCGGTGGGGACCTCTGTGGGGCCATCGGAGGCGGCCCACTCCCCTGCGGGGGTGGAGAATAATCGTCATCGTCGTCGTACGATTGGCAACAACCCATTTCTGCCAATCTGTAAGAGTGTCAAGCTGTGAATATTAATGCGACAATAACTTAGTGAGGAAAGGGAAAGGGACAATTGTGTCATAAAAGTGTCAAGTATAATGTGTGTTTTGCTTGTTCCCTCCCCCTAGTGCAGCTTAGCCGGTTTGGTGCTCCCCTTAGAAATCGAGTCGTTTACCTTAAGTGTTCTGTTACTGCTAGTCTATGATCATACCTTGAACTCCTTGCTGCGTCCTTCAGTACGGTCGTACACATCCCAGTAGCTGCCAGCAGCCGACGCGCAGGGTGGGTCACCCTTCCACAGCGTGTTCATCAGAAGGTCGTTGAAGCCGATGGGGCCACCAGGGTTCATGCCAAAAGGATCACAGGGCATTTTTGTGTAAGAGTGTTGTGTAAGTTGCTAAGCACTGTAGGTAAGTTCGATCCTAGGTCAACGGGCCAAATATGGAGAACACAATCCTCGAAGGATGCAAGTGAAGACTGATGGATCAGGCGAGGTGTGCACGGGGGGATTATTGACACGAAAAATAACTACGTAAAACTCTTCGGTGCCGCAGCACATCAGTAACTACCCCTGGTTCGGAGCGCAAGGTTGTCTCTTGCACCACAACAGGGAGCACGGCCTGCCGCCACGTTTTGTTTCATAATATCGTTTATCACGCGAGCAGGGATCTCGATACGATCATCTTCATCACTTCGTTGGTTCCCTCCAGGATCCTGTGCACCCTGAGGTCTCTGAGGTACCTCTCCACAGGGTAGTCCTTCAGGTACCCGTACCCACCGTGCAGCTGCAGTGCCTCGTCGACAACCTCCCAGCACTTGTCTGTCGCGTGGAATTTAGCCATCGCAGCAAGCGGTGTCTTGCTGGGGTCGTTCTGGTCCAGAGCCGTCGCTGCCTGGCGGATCATCAGACGCGAAGACTGCACCTTTGCCGCCATCTCAGCAAGCTTGAACTGCGTGTTTTGGAAGCCAGCAATGGGTTTCCCAAACTGCTTCCTCTCCTTCGTGTAATCGATAGCCAGGTCCAATGCCTTCTGTGCGGCTCCCAGAGAGCATGTCGAGATGTTGATTCTTCCTCCATCAAGACCCGCCATCGCCATCTTGAACCCCTGCCCCTCAACACCACCCAGAAGGTTCTCCTCGGGCACCATCACGTTCTCAAGCGTGATGATCCTTGTCGGCTGGCAGTTCCATCCCATCTTGTTCTCGTTCTTGCCAAAGCTGAGCCCTTCCGAATTCTTGGGGATGACCAGGCACGAGATGCCCTTGGTGCCCTCACCTGTTCTCACCATAACTACATAATACTCGGAGGACCCTGCACCGGAGATGAAGGCCTTGCTGCCGGTCACACGGTACATGTTGCCTTCCCTCACTGCCACTGTTTTCAGGGATGCAGCGTCACTGCCGCTGTCTGGCTCGGTGAGGCAGTAGGACATGAGGTTCTCCATTGTGACGGTGTCGGGGAGGAATCTGGCACGCTGCTCTTCAGTCCCGAAGGTGTCAACCATCCAGCAGCACATGTTGTGGATGGTGATGAAGGCGGTGGTTGCAGGGCACGCTCTGCTGAGCTGCTCGAACACAACACTTGCCTCCAGCCTGCTCGCACCAGTGCCGAAGTCGTCCTTGACGTAGATCCCTCCGAAGCCAAGCTCACCTGCCTTTTTGAAAACCCCAGTCGGGAAGAACTGTTGTGTCGTGTGATGTGCTGTTTACCCGCCTGTGCTTACCTTTTCCTCATCCCATTTCGCAGCGTGGGGCTCGATCTCCGTCTCCGCGAATGCCTTCGCTGCTTCCTGTGATTTCATTTCACTTGGTTCACAACGCAAACCTGGAACGCCAATTCTTGCTCGCCAAGCCCCATGTGCATTCCTGAGGAAAAAAACCTCCTTGCAACTGCCCTGCGTACCACGTTCATTGTATAGCTTGCTGAAGGGCAGTGAAGATTCCAGCAGGACAAATTAATAAGAAAACAAAATCTATTAAGCCTTACGGCCGAACTATGTGGCCATGGCGAAGCACCGTGTGGAAACTCGGTGTTGCCCTCGACCTCAGCCAGCTGTCGATGAATTTGACACTTCTGGGTAGTAGCAGCTGATGTGGTATGTTATTCATAAGCTTTTTTTGGTACCTTTCAACTATCAAATCCGTTAGTGTAACGAGAGGAGAAGGAACAGCTCTCCCTGCCCATGTATCCAAGGTGATAACAAGCGAAGGGTAGGGCCATCGTCGCTGTGGTTGTGCTTACTTTTTTCCTTTATGGCTTGTTGCACACCATCACTGTAAAGTAGTCAACTAAATCGCTGTTCTCCTTCCCGATCAAGTTGAGGCCAGTAAAACTGTATTGGTTGTGATGACAAACAAGTATACAAACAATTTACAAGGTTGCGCGTGCATCATCTGCTTGTGGGTTCCTGCCTTGTCGACTGCTGCCATCACACGTATGCCGCAGTCACCATCGCTTTTAGGGACATCAACGAGCAGCACCCCTACACCTATTCTGAAGTGCGTTCTGTCGCCCAAATCATAGACAGGGCTTGTAAGAGATGTCCCGAAGTGCTTGTAGGATACAGCACGTGACGTGAAAAGGTGGTAATTCCGAATCGCCCACCTCTTCTGCACCTCGTCTGCATCGGAGAACTGCGATAGGTCTTCAGACGCCACAACACGGCACCCAACGAGCAGTTTCTTGTTACACGCTGTACCCGACCAACCGAAGGCGCACCCTTCGCACCCATCTCCGTAGAAATTTCCCAAGCACTTGCATCCTGTTGGAGTACAGATGCCACGCCCCGAGCACGCAACAGCCCACACACTGCCGGACTGGATAGTCGAAGAAGTAGGAGTGCCGTCACGAATGGGCGACGCCCACAGTAGACCCTTGCACTTCTTATGTATGTCATTCCTTCCCACTACCGCCACAGCATCAACCTGCGACAGGTCGCTCGAGGTGGGTGCGAACCATAACTTGATGTTCCTAGCACGGAACCCCGTCTGCCCGACATCGATTGTCGTCTCACGGTACTTCTTCCGCAGAGGGAAGTTCGCATTCTGCCGATTCCACACGGTAGTCCAAGGGTTGGTGTTGACATTCAGCGACTTGCCGGGAGGAAGGTCCTCACAAGGGACGTCACCAGGAGCGCCACCGACTTCAGCTTTGGTTGGTTGCTGTCCTAAGTAAGTAGGCCCTGAATCCCGTGCCCTGAACAACCTTGGGTACTCGGCAGCACCCCATGCAGCCAACTCGTAGCGGGACAAGGGCGCAGCAGGGATGATGGTGTTGTCGTCCATCACAATGCCCTCCTTCCAGACGCAGATGAAGGGCTCACCAGTCGTCCACATTATTGCACCATTGCACAGCTGTTTGTCGAATATGCCTTCACAGAATGTTTTGTAGTCCGAATTTGTCGACACTGTTCCTGCAGTCGAGGGTGCCACTTCTATATTTAAATAGCACGCCTGTGTGATAATGACAGAGAAGTTCGCACCTTGCAGTGTGCTTTGTGGTACTTCTAAAGCAGACGCTTGTCTCCTGCTCGTCACGTCTATTGTCGGTGTTTTGCCACGCCACTTGCAGACAGGTTTGGTAAGGCACTCGTTATAATCAAAGATGCCGCACTCACCAGGCAGGATTGCAAGGCAAGACTGGACCTCTGTCATGTGCCATGAGCATTGCGCATTGCAGTACTTCGACTCGGAGTTGAAAGGGCACGCAATGCAGTCGGAGCGGTGTGCGTAAACAGAACAGTCGAAGTGCGTGCTGTTGTTGTCAGTCATGTTCACCACACACAAGCGGTCTGTCTGGTCCCATACACAGGCACGTGTCACATTGCACTCTACTTCTGTCCTCAACTCGCCATTCTGTTTAAGGGTGCAGTCGTACAGCTCGCCCTTCTCCGTGCATGTCTTGTTTACAGGGTTCCAGTTGCAGTAGCTCACGAGCCCTGTGGACAAGCCCCTCACTTGAGCATTGCAATCTCCAAAGGTTGTGAACGGCTTGCACTCGTCGGTAAACGACCAGTGATTGCATGTGTCCTGTGTCTTGAGTCCCCATACACATGTAGTGGGCTCACTCAGGCACGCACTATTGTTCAAGTCATTGCAGTACTGCACAAGCTTCGGGGTGATCGTGTCCTCCGTCGAGCTAGGCGTGCAGGGCACACCGTCCATGCACAGTCCCTCGATTGGGTCCCAGTAGCATTCACGTTTTTGCTCAAGCAGAGTACATTCCGCCAAATTAACTTTGCATCTGGACCCAGCAACGCACGACGCTGAATGCACATTCCAATCGCATCCAATCTGCCTCTTGCAAAGGTACGGTCCGTGTTCAGTGAACGTGGCACAGTGTTCTGCTTTGGCGGTTGTTATCTTCGGCTGCGTTCTTGTTATGTTTGGCTTCCTTGGCGGAACCACGTTCCCCTCCAAGTCCGTCTCCACGTTACCACCTCCCGCAGAGGCCATGGCCGCAGACCCCGAAAGCGCTTCTTGTATCTCGACCCTGACCAGACTGCCAGGTGCGTTGTTCTCGTACAGCACTATGCTCTCGACATACACAGGGATGTCAACCGACAGCTCAATCCACTGCAAAGGCGGCGGTGTTATTCGGGACCAATCCACCTCCCCGTTGGTGTACACGGCGCACTTCGGTCGCAGTTCTTCACAAAGGCCAACGGTGGCATTATTCGGGAAGCACCCATATTGCATCATACACTGCTCTTCTGCTTCTGAGACAGTTCTTGCATCTGTTTTCGCAATGCAAAAAGACCCCAACACATCCCACCGACACCCCCACTTAGCGTTGCAGCTGTCAACATCAGGTGCCAAGCAGTTGACGTATGGATACCATTTCAGCGCAGGATTCACATCTCTGCCATCAGCTTTGTAGTACTGCTTTGGTGCCCAGCTACTCATGCTAACCCCGTGCACTCGATCGCTGCTAGGTTTGTACAGGATATTTGAACACTTGAATGCGGAATGGTCTTTTAGACCAAGTACCCTACTCACCCACTGCCTGGGGCGCAAGTCCACAACCTTTGTTGAGCGCGACGCGGGCTGCTTTACCCCCATCGGGGTGAATCCATCGGGCGTGCGCTGTGTGACATAGTCATGCAGGGTTTCATATGACCCAGTAAACGGTGATCGCGAGAGGTACGCACTTTCGCTAGCACTGCAGGCCTTTTGCTGCTCTTTTAAACGTATCTGCCTGTAAGCAACCATGCTGTCTGTGCAGTCAGGACCTGAGAACCCCAGTGCGCATGTTTCAGAACCTGATCCACCCCAGTTGTGGGGTAGCACAAGACAGCTGCCTTCTCCATTGCACACTCCCCGCACACCACACATGTCTTTAGGATCCTTTCCTTTCGGGATGGCTGCACATGACAGAGGTGAAAAAGGACTCATCTCGCCATTCTCATCAGGCTCATAATCACACCACTCGCATCTTGAGCATCTCCTGTGCGGGTCAGTGAATGGCAGTACCCATCCACAAATGCCCAATTCAGAGCAGGTTTGGCAGGGAATATCGCACCTCGAGTTGCAGCAAAGGCCTTCGACGCAGTGCTTGCTGCCACACTGGTTGTCATCCGTGCACGCCACCCCTAAACCTCTGGGAGGCTGGCAACTGCCTTTGTCCACGGCCGTCTGGACCCCCTCAGAATTTTTTTGGTCGCCAAGACAATCATCATAATTATCACAATCCTGGTCGGCCACGACCCTAGTACCACTGCTTGACACGAAGACACGCTTCCTGCTCACAACACTACAGACCAGGCCCCCTGCACAGTCGCCGTCATCAAAGCACGACGTCTTGCAACTAGGGTACCGCTGCCCGAAGCTGCCAAGTTGGTCGTTTGTGATACCCTTCGCGACAGCTATGTATGGGTAGCACTCTGCGGGTGATGTGAACACTGTTCCAATGGGCTTGGGTCTCGTCAAAGGTGGGGGCATGAAAGGCGCGTGTTGAAACATAACTACGTACGGGTCAACCTGGAAGCCTTTAAGATGCGCGACGGGCACACGTAGGACTGGGAGATCCTTCCCCGCCCACGGATACTCTTTGGGTGATTTCTGAAATAAATTCGTGTTGCGCTGTTCCGAGAGTGACGCGGCTTGCTGCGTGTCTTCCCGAACATAAGGTGTAGGGACGCAGACGCCATGGTCGTCGGACGCAGCACTTAGAAGCTGCATTTGGAAATTGTTATAGAGCGGTTTGCTTGAGGCCACGCCCGTGGTCCTGTCAATATTGGGCACAAGGGAAACACCGTACTTTACTGCTAAGTCTTCCAGAGTGTACTTCTTGCATCTGAAAAAGGGCTGGCACCCCTCATCATTAACACAGGAAACTGGGCATTGTGAACCAATCGCAGGAACAGCACCCCTCAACCCACCACAGACATAAGGGTGGCAAAACTCGAAGGGCTGCATGTCGCACGATGGCGTGTCGGGTAGAACTCTGCTGGATTCAGCGACGCGTTCAGTGGGATTAGCCTCGAAGATATTACACGAGCTGCACATGGCTTTCTCAGGGATGAAGCAGCACCCTGGTGAAGACTTGCACACACTTGCATTGTAGCTATCACACGGGTCGGGGAATGTAAGGTTCCCGAACAAGCTATCCACGGGATCTATCACGACGGGGGTACAGGCACCGCAACTGTTTGGGCACAAGTCCCTTACTGTGACACCCGGCTGCACGCTGGTAACAAATGAACCGACATCGCCGTTGCAAGTCAGCACTGTTATCACAGCCGCACACCTTTGGATGGCCGACGCACCGTAGGCCACCAGCTTGCCGTCGATGTCGTCGACACACGACTCCAATACCTGTGCTGTGCGCTGTGAGGCCTGTGCCTGCTCCACACAGCTCTCACACGTCATAGGGCACATGTATTTCACGAAGGACGGTTGCGGTAAACCATAGACAACAGAGAGATCCGTGTCGCAGGTGACATTGCCTTCAAGGAGGCCCTCGCACCCGCCGTACACACGCAGGCGCCCATCGGGGTCATCTTCACACGTCTTCTTTGTCGAGGACCCCCTGATACAGGTTGCAGTTGCACGACTGCACTTATAGCTAGGGTGACAGTGTGCATTGACCCAGCAGCTAGATCTACATATGCTGGCACTGAAAAACGTTTGGGTAGCTGTCCTCCCACAAGCGTACCCGTTGCAGTCATCGTGCGAGTAGCAGTACATCACATCCATGTGCCGTTCAGCAGCAGATGCAACACACTCACCACTGTCCCTCTCAGAGACAAATTCATGCTGTTCGTCAGCTAACTTAACGGCCACACGTGTGGCACGCACGTTGAACCCGGGTATCCCTTGCGTATGTTGCGAAGAAGCACTACTGGGCTCAGCCTTCCCCACAACTTTCACTTCCCCCGAGAAGGCAGCCCCAGCCCCAGGGGGAGGAGAGTAGACGGGTTTAGTACAGACAGCAGAGCTGTGGCAGTCCGAATCGGTTGTGCATTGCATTTTGCAGACCGCATCGAGGATAAGGTCTTCTTTTATTCTTTCAATGTCGTCGGCACAGCTGTATTCGCACCCATACAGGCCACACAGACCCGGGTCCAGCAGACAGTTGTTCTCCACTGCAGGGTCAGGAACAAGATGGTACAAACACAGTCCGCAAACGGAACACTTGAACCCACAAGCACAGTCAAGGTCTGTCATGCATGACTGCTTGCAGTATTTCACAGAGGACATGGCGTCCCAAACATCTTCTTTAACTTGGCATCTACGGAAAGAAGATGCGGAGTACCCTAGTTTTGAAGCTACAGTACTCAGGTCGTAGCCAGGCGCGCATGCATAAGCACCACACATAGTCGCATCACTGCTGCATGGGGCTGCTGTAATGTCGTCGTCAATAGAGCCAGGCCCGTACGTGCCTGGCAAGCAGGGGGGTGGCTGTGGTTGTGGGCACTCACACTCGTCATCAGGAATCGGAGTAGGTGGCGGGGCACCCTTGCAGTCAACAGGGCAGGAAGGTGGGTACACAGGACATGATTCAAGGCTGAGTGGCGTTTTGCAGTTGCTGATTCTGTTCTCGGATGCCGGCCTCACGGAGTAGCCCGGAATACACTTCCTGACGGGGGGCGTGTGTGGGCACTGCGGGCACGGGTCGCACGGCTGCACTCTGGGGTTGCCGAAAGGGTACACGTCTTCAGAGTCCCAGTCCAGTGGCTCCAATGACATGCCCTTGCAGTCGACCCACACTGTCTTCACACCCACGCTGTAGTCACATTCACAACAGGGGCCTGTCCCTTCGCGGCATATCGGCTTCGGTGGTGGCAAGCAGCCACACGGGTGCTTACCCCTGAGCGTTGTCACAGGTGGTTGCAGCCCCTTGCAGTCGAGCTCTTTCCTCTCCCAAACTGGACACGTCGAAGTGTCGCAAACACCACGCGAACCGTCTTTACACTTGAACACTGGCAGCGGGCAACCACAGTGGTCCTTGCTAGTTCTGAAGCGTGGAGAGGGCCAGTTGCCGCAGTCTATGACACTAAGATCGGGGCCGCTGCTGTTGTACTTCTGATCCACGTTAAGTATCTTCTCCCAGTCGGGGCACCCTGTCGCACGCTTCATTTGAACGCAGTCGAGTGTTGTACCGTATGAACGCTCTTTCAGTAAATACGGCTTCGTAGTGTCGCTGCATGTTGGCACGGGTGGGCTAGTGCAGTGACAGAAATCTTCGTCGATGATCTGATACTTCCTAGGATCGAAATAGACCACCATCCCAGAGGCGTAGCTGGGTGCCTTTCCATCGAGGCTCTTTGACCCCCAGCAATCGATTTCAGCAGGTATAGTCACTTTGCACTCGCACGTCGGCTCGCCGGGAGCAGTGGTGTACTGCGGTCTCGTGTCTTCGAGGCCTTGTGCATTATACGTCTGTGGCTCGTAGCTGTCAGGGGGTGCTGCAGATGTGCCAGGCATGCAGGCAATGAAGGGAGGCGAGCATCCACACACGTCTTTCACCCAGCACGTTGTGTAGAGCAGCGGGTACCCATTGCAGTCCATGAACTCGGCCGCCGGCACGGGGCAAGGCGCACAGTAGACTGCTTGGTCTGCGCACTTCGGAATTTTCGGTGTCAAAAGACACCCGAACTCGTCAGTTTCTTGTATCCTCTGTGGAGTGGCGCACCTAGACAACTTTCCCTCAGCACCACACTGTATGTTACACGCCGTGCAGTTGATCGGGTCGGGCTCCTTAATCAGGATGTCTGCTTGCTGCAAGGTGTCACATGCGAAGTAAGACCTGATCCTATGTGCGCAGTGTGTGCTGATGTCATAACCATCCCTGCACCTGTCGCACCTCTCTCCTCCCCAATAGCCATCTAGCTTGCTTGTGAAGCACCTACACCGCCCGGTTCCAAGATTGCAAGAACCCTTTCCACAGTCGCGACTACTGGAGCAGGCCTGTTTTGTGCAACTGCCACCGGTGAAACCGCTCTGGCACACACGGCAATGGGTCGAAGGGTCCCAGTAGCCATGTGTCGCGTTCTGAAAACATCTGCACAGGCCAGTAACACCGTCGCAAACGCCATTGCCGTAGCACATCACTTGTGAAGTGGGGTCAACTACACACTTCTTTGACTTGCATGCCGGGTACCCGAAGTAGCCATCTTCGCACATTTGGCAGTTCTCACCCTGGAAAAAACCCCTGCTCCCCACATGTGGAAGGGCTGGGTTGGGACCGGGATGGTCTCTGCTGTTGAGGCAAACGCAAGAACCATCTCTACAGAAGCCACCAGCACTGCAGTCATCCACGGGATCACACGCCTTCTGTAAGGTAAAAACTTCATTGCACATCTCTTGGGGGTCCGGGCACGTGATCTCGCCAAGCAGTGTGTGGTCAGCAGCAGTCCGCAAACCGAAGGCAGAGGCATGGCTTGGTCCAACTACTTCGTACTTGTAAGTGCATGTGTAGGTGGTTCCGCCGATGAAAATATTCAGCATCCACCTGCTGCCCACCAACACGCACTCGTTCGGCAGGCAGGTCCCTCGCGCTGTTGGTGTAGATGTTGTTGTGTACTGTTTGTAGCGCAATGTCGTTTCGAAACATCGTGAAGACGCCCCGCGCACGCTGAATACGGTACACGGTTCGCCTTGGCAGTCAGGGAGCTCAGGTGAGTCCCACAGGCAAGAGGTATGAGCAACCGGTGCCTCTTCTTTGAAGAAGCACCAGTCCATGAGTGGATCAGACCCGCCTAGAAGGGGCTGTCCGCTCACCCACACGAATTTAGACGGGATTGCACCAGCCGGCCACGTAGCCTTGTTGCAAAAGCCCAGCGAGGTGAAGTCGGTGCTGCATGCGAGGTTGGTGTGTGTTACTGATCCGTCGCACTTGTAGCGTGCAGGCCAGTCTGTGCAGTCATCTGTCGCGAACTTACATGGCTGTCCTTTCCCCCACCGAAGCTCTGCCCCCATGTCCTTGTTGACCCTGTACCACCCCATGTCCTCGAACGCTGCTAATGTAAGTCCCGACACGACTTGCAGCTCATCGGAAAAGTCCTCAGTGAGGGGCGGCAACATTGTCATTACCTCTCCCCTGTAGATCCTTTTCTCCCAAAGACCAAGCACGATGTCCGGCGGCCCGGGGGAGATGTTGGCGTCTTCTAGCTCTGCGCCCTCGATCGTTCCACTGCCACCGGCTGGGTTCCCTGAGCAGAGGAATTGGTGCGTGTTGATCCATGTCTTCACTGCTGGCGTCACGATAACGGCAAGCTTTCTGCAACTAGTGTTTATAGTTTGGCTGCATGACTTGCTTGAGATGGTCCTGTTGACAACAGGTTGCTTCCACGAGTGGAAGAGGTTTTCATGCAGCCCTAAAGACTGCAGCAGTGACTGAAGAATGCGTATTCTGAGCTTTTGCCGTCCATGCTTGCGCTGCGAAACAATAGCGAGATGCGACGGAGCTACGTTTAGTACAATAACATTCGGTCGCTGGTCTGTGCTGAAGCCGCAGGGGATGGACCACGCAGTGGCGTAGGGGTCGGGCATGGTCGTCACGAAGACTAACATGTCTGTTCCGTGCAGCAGATACTGCCCGCTAGATGTGTCCATCATTTCCTTGAGGTCCCAGCTGAAGTAGTCGGATTTACAGAGAAACTCGTAAGGCGCTCGCCCGTTGCCAGTAAGTCCTGTGGATCGGAAAATAGGCGACAGCGTCATGGAGATGAACTTCAGGGCGTTGGCAAGCTCAGCCTTTAGAAGATTCAACATGGGCTTTGTAACTATCATGTCGGCAGTACAGTTCGTATTGTAAGGCTGAGCTGTCTCACGGTTGAAGAAGGTGGCAACATGCGGTGGCTGAGGCGAGTACAAGACGTGCGGCGAAGTTGTTGTGAACTTCAACTGCTCGCCTGTCGTCTGGTCTATTGTGATAGGTGCCACCTCGCAGAAGAAAGCGTGGCGCTGCGAGCAGTCGGTAATTGGGAAGGGATGCAGCCCTCGCAGGTCCCGCCACCCGTCGTAGACCAGGCATCTTGGATTCCCCGTTTCGTTCTTCAGGTTCGGGCAGCACGGCTTCCCCGTCACCGAGAAGGATGGCGCGTTCCACCTCTCGTTCCAAACCGTCACCGTCGCATCGCCGTAGAAGGCCACCTTCAAAGGAGTGGTGGTGGGGTCCAGGATCTGCACCCCTGACCAGAAAGTGTCGTTCGTAGTCTTGCTGCGTAAGTGTTCCTTTAGTTTCGTTTCAATTTCAGGTGTTGCAAGTGCTACCAAGTGGCCTTCCATCTCGGAGCATGTTTGTTGGGCTTCATGGTGATCTAGACCTTGACTGTGCCAGACGGCGCACTTCAGGCCTTCGTAAGTGTCAATGGGGACAGTACCCTCTGTACACTGTCTGGTCCCCAAGCCTTTGCTATCCCCCGTTGATGACTTCAGTTTCTCGGACAGCCCCATCTGCGGGCACTGCTTGCTGTCGTCGTCCAAGCCGTACACCACCTTCACCCGTAGCCCTTCGTGTGTCCCCGCCTCCACCATCCCCGTGCTCTGGGGAAGAGCACCTCTGTGCTTCTTCCCACGAATGCCAAGCTTGTTCATAAGTGCACTACTCACTAGTCTGTCTGCCGTCCTTAAGGGGTACCTTGGTGCAGCAAGCGTCCATGCCGCTGCCAAGACCACCGCGAGCATCATGTGGCCATTTTAGATGTTCTTCAGTGGGGTGAAATATTGCAAGAAAGAACAAATATGCATGTAAAGCCATGCACTTATGACGAATCCTACATCTCGTCACGCGCCCTCTCAGACCCGCCGCTGAACCCCCCTTGCTGTGACTTGACGTGACTTTGGAGCTTAGGGCACACAGACACAGTATGCCCAAGACCACCACAGAAGGCACACCCAGAACTCTTCTTGCCTTGCTGTGTGAGTGTAAAATTAAAGTGAGTTAACATACCGCAGCGTAAAGATCCTCAAGCGGGTCGCTGAGACCCATCAAAACAGGCGGCACACACTGCTTAGCCTCCAGCAGCAAGTGCTTCAGGTCGAGCAATGCCGTTTCGGGGCAGCTTTTATTGATGAATGTTGTAGCAAGACCCGTCTTGCCGTTCCGCCCTGTTCTCCCAATGCGGTGCACGTAGTTCTCGATCTCCCTGGGCAGGTCGTAGTTGATCACATGCTGCACTTCGGGGAAGTCGAGACCCTGTGTCGTTGTGGCGTGTTATTCTGCATAGCATACCTTAGATGCAATGTCTGTCGCGACAAGCACGTCTGCACTGCGATTCCTGTACCTCTTTATAGCCTCGTTCCTGTCCGCCTGATCTTTACCTCCGTGGATGGACACAGCCTGTGGTGGTGGTGGGTAAGTTTTTCAACACATACGTCGACGCACTTTAACAGCAAGTACTCGTGTATGAAGTCAACGTCGTGCTTCCCTTCTGCAAAGATAAGGACTGGCGGCGCTGTTTTCTGCAAGCAGTCCAGCAGGTTGATGAGCTTCGCGTCCTTCTCAACGTACTCCACTTCTTGTGTGACGTCCAGATTCGCAGCGCCTGCACGGTTGACATTGACAGTTACAGGGTCGATGAGGGATGTGCGTGCGAAGTTTTGGATTTTCTTGGGCATCGTAGCCGAGAACATGACAGTCTGCCGCTGGTGGCGGAAGTGCTGGTACAAGTTCTTCAGCTCCTCCTCGAAGCCCATGTCAACCATGCGGTCAGCTTCGTCGAGGGCGATGAAGGTGCATAAGTTCAGATTGATGCTCTTCTTATTCAGTAGGTCGTTGAGCCGCCCTGGAGTGGCGATACAGGAGTGTATTCCCTGCGACAGGAGATGCGAGGTATCGCTCCCTTTCGTGCCACCGATAGCAGGGAGACATCGTAACCTGTTCTGCTTGAGGCTGTCCGCGATGGAGACGTAGGTTTCATGATGTTGCCAAGCGAGCTCTCTGCTAGGCGCAAGGGCCAGCGAGAGGGGGCCTTCGCCGCGTTTCAAAGGCATCATTTTCTCTTCTTGGTGGTTGAAGAGGATCATGGGCAGGACGAAGGTCAATGTTTTACCTGAGCCGGTGAATGCAACACCGATCATGTCACAGCCTGAAAGAATAACAGACAGTCCCTGCTGCTGGATGGGTGTGGGCCGTGTGATCCCCTTGCTCTTGAGGACGGAGATAATCTCTTCAGGCGGCCTGAGGTCCCTGAATGAGAGGCATGGGTTGGGCACGTTGCGTCCTTCCACGACGATGTTGCGCTGCTCCCTGATGTGCTCAGCTTCTCTTTCTGTCATATCGCGTAGGTACTTCGGTGGTGTCCATGTGGTTGACATCCGTTCAGTGTACTTGACGTCGTGTGCCAAGTCGTAGACAGACTTCAGCTGCTTGCCGTCCAGTAGGAGCCTGTGCACTGCCTCCTGCTCCTCGCGTTCACGGTCCTCGAGTTCCTTCTCCTTCTTGTCAAGCGGGTTTGTGTTGTCGCTCACCCGCTTCTCTTCTCTCATCAGCTCCAAATTAATTTCCAGCAGACTTTTCTTTGCCCTCGGTCCTGATGCCCATTTGTCATCACCCTTCTCGGCATTTCGTGCAGCCTTGTCCTCATCGCTTCCTTTCCTTTTTCTGCCTAGAACTTCGTTCACAAAATCTTCTTTCCGCTTCTTCTCCTCCTTCTTCTGCTCATGCAGCTTCGTCAGGCGCTGCTCTTCCACTGCGCGCCTCACCGCCAATGGCACAAACATCTCATTGTCACTTTCTTCGGAATCACTGCGTGCCATCTTACCTAGTGGTGCTGTTGGTGAGGGTTTTTGAGGAACTTGCGGTAACACTAATATTTAAAAGTCCAATAGATCAGGTGTAGCAGTTGAATCCCATTTCCCACCCCCCATGTTACCTGGCAAAACAAGCGCGTGGTCCACGTGCGCCTTCCTTTTGCTCACCAGCTGGTTGTTGCTATTTTTAACAACTTGCTGTTGTGTTGCGGCTGCTGCAGCTGGCATTCCACCACCCACGAGTGTAATTACTGTGATAGCGATAGCACGTGAAACAAGGATAACAACGTACAAACAAGAAAATAGAAAAACGTATCACTAAAGAACCTGCACTTCAGAACAGGTGGGTGTTACCCATACAGCCAACAGTCCCGACAACGGCAGACACTCCAATTCCAAGGCTTACTCGTTTCTTGTTCTGTAATCATGCTCAGATGCACTTTCAATTCCGAGGACGGGTGGGCGAGATTACTGGCAACGAACCATGTGCGGCGACATCAGGCAAATGACAACGGCGTCCTCACGACACAACCTCTGCAACCCAGCACCTCTTTCTTGAGGAGGGCAAACGACGGCGGAAAAAAATGAGAATACAAAAGCAACCTCTCTCAGGAGCTGTTCGCATAGCTAAACGGCAGAGCCTACTGCGGGGCAGCAGCGATTTGTGTAGCGGCACTGCGGGGCAGCAGCGATTTGTGTGGCGGCACTCAACAGACAGCTGCCTACTTGGTGCCCGTGTACCATGCGATGGATGAATCAGCGCCTGTGTTTTTTTGTGCTTTTGGCTTCTGCCGCATACCAGTAGTCACCACGATACCCCGTCCAGGGTGATACAGGATAACATTCACACATTCTCCCAAGCGGTGCGTGTGTGGTGATGGCAATTTTTGTATAATTTTCTGTTGTTTAGGTGGGTTTTTCTTATTATTTTTCTTTTTTTTTTACTTGCCCTATAGCATACACTGGTTCTGTCAAGGGACAGTGCTAGTGCAGTCCCATCGTGCGAAACAGTAAAAGCGACGTCCTGTGCAGGATGTAAATGGCAAAAAGACGCAAACCTGTGCAAAATCTATAGATGTGATGGGGGCTGTGTGGGGCCCCGTACAGCTGATTATGCTACCGTCAGAAGGGTCGAAGAGCTGTGGTAGCTTAAATTTCTCTTGTAGTCTATAGTACCTGCAACTTGCCGTCTTGCGTGCCAATGCCACCGACCTTACCTGAAGGATGCATTGCCAGACAAGTTGGTCTTGAAGTGACTTCGCATTGCCACGTGAGAACCGCGGATGTCTTGGTGAAGACTGCAATGCCCGAAGCTGGGGAGGTGGGAGTAGGTGAAAGGTGAGTGTAGGTGACAATGAACCTTGTGGAGGATACATGGCAGTGGATGGGCGTAAACGAACTGCCAGCCCCCATGGACGGTGTTGGCGAGTAGTGCACCTCGGGGGCTATGTTAGAGCGTTCGCCTGACCATCTCCTCCACAGCAACATCCTACCGTCAGCACCCACGGAACCAAAGCAAAGCTCACCTGGGTCTGATTGAGCTAACACAGACAAGCCCCACACCGCATCGGTATGCTCTCGTAGAACGCAGAAACCTCCTATTTGCCCTTGGTTCTTGTCGGAATCGTGCGACGATGTAGTGGACGTTGATGACGACGATGACGTAGGCATGACCCACAGTCTGATGGAACCATCTGCTGCTGCGGCAATCACTTCGTCTTTGTGTGCGTGGACAGCAAGCACAGGGGACGTGTGCCCCCGGAAGGTGGTGATTGGCTCCTCGCGTTCCTTCCCCTTCAGGACCCTCTTGGCGTCCCACAGCTTCACGACGTGGTCATCGCCGCCTGTCAGCATCAACGTGCCGTCGCCGCACCAACTGCCGCATCGAACTGACGCGAAATGTCCCCGCACTGTCGCACGGAGCTCCCATTGCTTCGATGTGCCGCTTGAATTGCCTTGGTTGGTGGGCGGCACGATGAGCTGGTTGGCTTGTGGCGATGGTGGACCCACCTCGTCGGGGGTGATAGGTGCTGTTGTTGACACGCGCAATCGGTGGCTTCGTTCCTTCTTGTGTTTAGGTGCCGTTGCCGCCGTTGTATGAACCTCTGTTGTCACAGAAGAAGGTGACGAGCTACGGCTGCTAATGTCAGAGTCTCTGGGCTCCTTGTTTGGGCTCAGCTCACTATTAGTATGATCCGTTTGGTGGAGTTGGGTGGTCTCCCTTGCTTCCTTCTTTTCACTCCATGCGTCGTGAGTCTGCTTTGGGAGCGGCTGGTTGTTGATGTGCCTCGAGGTGGTGGCGCACGGTGTAAGGTTCTCCTCCAGTGGCACGTCTGTGTCGATCTTGATAGGCGGCAGGCTCTTATAGTCATTCTCGAACATAGTGCTTGTGTAGCTCCTGCGGTTGAGGTGCGGGACTGCATCGTACAGCTCTTGTGGGCTGCCACCTTGCTCTGTTACCTTCGCTTCAAGTATTTTGATTTTCTTATTTGCAATTTCTTCTTCCATTTTGGTTGCGCGGAGCATTCTCCTCAGTTGGTCGACTGAAGCGCATAGCAGAGCCTTCTCCGTTGTCCATTCTTCCCGTTCTTTATGGAATTTCCGCCACTCGCCCTCCATCCACGCAATAACCCCAGAATATGTATACTGGGATATGTCCTCCATGTTGCTATAATACCCCCCCCGCTGAGGTGGCTGGTGTTGTCAGCATTTTTCCAAAAAAAGAATCATAACGGAAGCTCAAGAATGAGAGGTCATGATGGAGTGCAAGCTCAACATGCACGTCCCCATGCCCCACAGTGGGATCAGTGCATAACCCTTCATGTGGCTTAGGAGCCCTCGCAGGTGCAACGCTCTTGGCGAGTTTTCTGCTTCCTCACCCTCCATCTTAGCATTCCGCATGAGCTGTGCGTACATGATAGGCGGGAAGATGTACACCACACACGTGCCGAAGATAGCACCCTTGTACGCGAGGATGCGCTCTATTTTGTCGAAGGTGACGCCCATGACTGTAGTGGCAAAAACCAGACCCAGGGTGGTGAGGATCAGGGTGTTGCGGGGTGCTGTATTTGTAGTGACGGTCCCCGACGATGCCAGGGAGAAGATGGACTCCCTTGCAGAATGGTGTGCAAGAGGGAAGGTGAAAGCCACAACAAGGGCAAGGAGGACCCGTGCCTGGACCGCCACCGACCAGTCGGGAGAAAAGTTGAGAAGGATGCTGCCCTTTGTGTACTCACCAAATGTGAGATACCCGCAAACACCCACAAAGAGGTAGATCGACAGGGAGAAGATCATAGCAAAGCCAACCACTAAGCCGAACCTAGAGAGGGACCTGTTGCTGAGCTCTTGGTAAAACCGTGGCGCGTTGTAGTGGGCAGTAAAAGCTACATTCACAACAGGCACGGCAGCCCATGCTTGAGAAGTGATGGCCACGTACTGAACTGTGTCGTATGCCTTGTCCCTGACGGTGGCAGAGGGGAAGGCGTCCGTGGGGCGTGTCACAGCAGTGGTGATGACAAGCAGAGCAGATCCAAAACAAGCTAAGAATGACACCAACGACGTCCACTTCAGACCCTCTGTGTTCCGCAGCAAGCTAAGCGGCAGGAACACAAAAAGAGATGTCGTACAGATAACTATGTCCCTGTCCACCCGCAGGGCTCCCGTCTCCCCGCCTAAGAAATCACCGACAAGTATGACAAATGACACACAGCTACCTAAAGAGTACATAAGCACGCAGACCTGCGCCACTGTACCGAACCCTTCGCCGAACGCCTTCTTCCCTATTCCGAGATATGTGAAAGAGTGCGCCTGTTCGCAGCACTCTGCTAGTAAGTAGTAGCACATCGAGTTGAGGATGCATGTGAAAGTGCAGACAAGGATGCCACCTAGCACTGACGAGCGCTTGACTGCCCATGGCATAGAGAAGAGTCCTGCACCTACCACGTTGTTGATTAGGTTGAGCGACGACGCCCACATGGGTGCTGTTGCATTTTCACTCCCGCCCCCGCTTGGACTGTCCATTTTCCCCTTCGGAGACACACTGATTGAACCACTGGGAACCCGGAGGGCAACATTCTTCACACCAGCCAAAGCAACAGCATGGTCTGGGACCTCTCTCACCGTTATTGTCGGGTGCATCCAACCTGTCTGTGAAGTGCAGAATGGGCAGAAAGGGAAAAAGTGTAATATGGATCTAGATAAGAACTTCTTTCTTTTTTTTTTTTTCATGTGCAACGTCTCGGCGACCCGTCAAAGGCTTCAAGAAGTCGTGACTTAGTCTTCAAAACTTTACAAGAGAAGGGGTGGGAGGGTGGGAAATTACAAAAAGAAAGGGGGGAAATAAAAAAAAAAAAAAGAAAGAGAAAACAAAACAAAAAAAAAGGACAAACAACAACAGCAAGGACAGGACAGAGAAGAGGCAATCAGACGACTCAGTTGACCCTTAATACCGCTATCACTGCCCTTGCTTCACAAGCAGCGCTCAAAGTAACGTGTCAGGGATACATTGAACAAGGGTGGCAAAGGTGATACAAACAGGGTCCTCATGCTGCCTAATTCACAAAGAAAACAGCAAAACGAGTGCTGGTGCAAGGAAATGCACAGAGAACAGCACTCAATGCAATCTAGCTAAAGAGTAGAGGGCTTTACAGGGGGAAAAGGGGGAGGAATGAACAAGTGATTCTATAGTCTAAGCTCTTGGGTAACGAAGCTCGTGCGTGACAGTAGGCCTTGCTGCAGTCAAAGGCGACGGTGAGCGTCCAGTACGGGTGGGCGACAGGTCCCTGTGGGAAGGTGTCGGTGGCTTAGCGAAGGCGGTGCCGTACACGGGTGACACAGCGTGCTGGTCAGAAGCGTACTGCTGACCGAGGGAGGCTACTTGACCCAGAGCTGTATTCAGCGAGGACTGCAGCTGCCCCTGTTGTCCCCTCATTGAGCCCAGCTCCTTCTTCAGATTCGCGATCTCCAGCTCTTTGGAGGCAAGCTCCTGTGCAGCCTGCTCCAGAAGCCTTTCCTGCTCCCTCTTAGCTGCCTGGTCTCTGAGCTCGGCTTCTCTGTGCACCATTTCCATCTCGCGAGCTATCTTCTGCTTCTCTACGTGTGTAGCAGTAGTGTGCTCCTGTTCAAGGAGATCCTTCTGGCGGTTGGTTTGCTCCTTGAGCCTCAGCTCACGGTCTCTGAACTCGAACTCTTTCTGTGCCAAAGCCATCTCTTTCTCAGCGTGTTGCTGTGACATCTTTTCGTTCCTCTCCTGCTCATCTCTCAGCTGCTTCTCAAGCCTCTCGATGTGCTGCTGCAGAACGTTGATGCGCAACTCTAAGGCGACCTTCTCCTGGTGCACTGCTGTCTTGTCGTGCTTGAGTTCGTCGTGTTGCAGCCCCATTGAGACCTTGTGCTTCTCCGCCGTCTGGAAAGCGCTGCACCAATCCTTGATCTCTTTGTCCTTCGCAACCAGCTCCTCTTTAGATCTTTGCAGCATTTCTTGCAAACGGAGAACCTCAGCACGGGCACGGCCCATCTCTTCCTGAAGCATCGCCTTCTCTCTCTCGATCTCTCTAATCTTCAGCTCTGCTTCATCGCGTCCAGCCTTCTGACCCTGTGTTAGTTGTGTCAGTATTTCTTGTCACCCAGTTTATTTATACCTGCTTGTAACTGTCCTGGTGCAAGTCCAGCTGTCTGTCCTTCATGGCAAGCTCACCTGAGAATTGATCTTCTTTGAGCTTGAGACCCTGCTCTGCCTGTAGCCTCAGTTCCTTCTCCTTGAAGAGCTCCTCTGCGAGCTTTTCCTGGGCGGCCCTGTCGATCTGCTGTTGTCTGATCTGCTCACCTAGCTCACCCTGCGAACGCTTAGCAGTCTCCGCTTCCACGGCAGCAGTGAAGCACTGTGAGTGTCGGTTGTGCTGTGTGTAAATACCTCCTTCCTGAGCTCGTCCCTCTCAACCTTAACCTGCTCATACAACTCCATAAGGGAATCAAAGTTCTTCTTTTCCCCAAGCAAGGCACGAATCTTGTCTTGTGCCGCCTCAAGATCCTGTTGTGTGGTGCTAACACTGCGCACGGCATACCTGACGCATCTGCTGCATGGCGAAATCGCTGTCTTTCTGGGAATCACGGAGCTGCTCGTATGTCGATTGCTTGTCCTGTTTGTTGCTATTAAAAGGAGTTCAGTAATACCTTCACGCTCGACTTCCAGTGGTCCTCAAGTTGCTGCCTGGCAAGTGCCAATGCTTCCTGCAGCTCTTTGATGTGCAAGTCCTTCTCCTGGAGCTTGACTTCAAGCTGAGGGTTGGATGCAGGTGCTGTAATCTGCTGGATAACAGGGGCAATGGGCTCGATAGGCTGGATAGGCTGGATGACGGGCAGGCTTTGCGGTGCAGGTGACGATGCAGTGGGGGTCTGACCAAGGCGCTCGACGTACTTCTTGTACAGTGTAGTCTGCATTTCCAGCTCCTGCTGAAGACCACGGATGGTCGCCTCGTAGCGTGCCCGGTCGGATTCGCGAGCACGTTCTGTTTCTTGAAGGCGTGCGTCGGTCTCTCTCTGCATCTGTCTGAACTCTTCGACGGTCTTCATGGCAGCTGCTACCTTATCGTTCCCTTCCATGATCATCTGATCAGCTGCGGACTTTTCCTTGCTGATCTCGAGGATCCTCCTTGCAAGCTCCGCAATTCTCTGCTGCGCCTTTTCAGGGACCTCACCTCTTACCCTTTCGAGTTCTTCCCTTTCAAGCCTAAGCCTTTCCTGCTCACCTTTCTGCTCTCTCAGAGCTTCCTTCATCTGCAGGATCTCCTCTTCGAGCCTGTCGCACTCAGCCTCTTTGTTCTGCAAATGTACTGCTGTGTCTGCCGTTCGTTGCGCGCATGTCTGTGCAACTTTTCTGATCTCATGCTTAGAGGCCTCGACCTTCTGCTGCAGTTCGTGGTTGAGCTTCCGGAGCTGGTCCATATCCTTGGCATGTTTCTCCTTCTCCCTTGCCATCTCGTATTTCTTATCTTGCAGCAGCCTGATGAGACCTTCATTCTCTTCGAAAGCACGGTGCAGCTGTCTCTCCACCTCTGCTGCGCGTGCTTTGTTCCTGAGAAACTCAGTCAGGATCTGTTTGGCTCTCTCCTTTGCCTCTTCCTCATCAGTGTCGGAGACCAGACTCCCCACGGACGATGGCGCGGTCGGTTGGTATGCCATGTTGTCTTCTGTGGTGTGTGTGTGTTGGCAGGACTGCAGAATAGAATGATGGGACACTATTTCTTTTTCCTTCTTTGATGAAACACGTAAACTCGCAGGTAGCTAACTAACAGAACAAAACATTTCTTTTTTTCCCCTTTCCTGCTTCTCCTTTTGGCGCGGTACAGCAAGCCACACCTCGAATGAACGACAAGAGACAGACTGGCTCCGCCGGGTGCGTGACTCTCTTGGATGTAGCTTTACACTGACCATGCACAAAGACTGCAACTGACGACTGATACAAACTGAGAACGTCGGTAAGGACGCTAGGCCCATACGGACACTGGCTGAACTGTCCAACTCATGCCCGCACTTAAGCACTTACACACAGGGGGATAGGAACAGGATAGAAAAGAGGCAGCAGGCAATACAAACGAAATGCGGGGCTTTCATCTGTGGGGAGGGAGGGGGGGAGGGGGAGAAGGGGGGGGTCGTAATAGCAAGTTGCACAGGCAGCCACTTCCACTTGAGCCATTTTCTTTCGCAGACACGCTCAACGTGGACAACACCTGCACTGCAAGGTAGGGCACCTTTTGAACTGTTCTGTTAACCGTCAGGTGCTGCCTCACATGTATTTCTTTTTCTTTCTTTCTTTCGTTCTTTCTTTCTTCTTTCTTTCTTTTTTGGTTAAAAAAGCCAGCTGAACCGGACTGGATCTCGTGTCCTGTCCTAGTGCCAACACTTCACACTCAGCTCAAGCTCCACAATCCAAGAAAAGGCCATTAAACCGCTATTCCTGCGACCGAAACTCAAACGGGGAAAAAAAGGGGGGGGGGGGAAGCGGGTCACGCTGTTACAGCCCGAAGCCACGTAGTCTCTGCAAAACTATTTCATTGCTCGAGGTAGTGCGCGGGGCTGTGCACATCTTGCACTCTTGGCGCCTGCTAAAATTCACGTTCTGTTGTGTGTGTGTTTTAAGCAAACTCCTGCATACCTGGCAGGCCATGCAGAACCAGTCCCCGGGCCTGGGGGTACCACCGCCCGACCGGGGGAGCGCTTTGTCTTTTTCGGTTTCGCAGGTTTTACACTGCATCCTTTTCGCATAGTTCAAGTGCCCACACACCCAACAATCCCAGTCAGCCATCGGGTCCTGAGGGCCCCCTGTACCATTGTCATCGTTGCACTTCGGCCATACCTGCATGCTTCATTTGTTGGTAGTAGTCGAAGCCATAGTAGGAATCAGCAGGTGTGGAGGGGCCGGCACCCCAGCCAGCAGAAGACCCCATGAAGCCCATGCCGTGTGAAGAGTGCCTGAAGCTGTCAGCGTACGGGGAGTAGGACCTCGGTTGACCAAAGCCCGGCCCAGACCCGTAGGCATGAGGCATCTGTGGGTAGTGCACGTGAGAGTAACTGTGTTGTGACATCGCCGCCGCACCGCCTCTCGTGTACTGCAGTGGGTGCGTCATGAATTGTTTCGCCAGCATGGGGTTGAAGAGGCAGTGTCTGCAGTTCACCCTGCGCGACGGGTTGATACTCCGGCAGCTAGGGCATTCCCACTCAGATGTGTCTTTGCCTGCAGTGTACGAAGTTGATAGTTTTGCACTGCATACCTGGTGTTGGGTGTGCCAGCTTCATGTGCCCGCATGACATGCACTGTGCTCTCTTCGCGAAGTTGTGCACGCCACAGCCCTGACAGTACCAGTCTCCGCTTTTAAACACAACCTTTTCTTTATCCTCACCCTCCTCACCCTCTTCACCCTCTTCGGTTTCGTTTTCGTCTCCTGCTGGTTTCTCCTGCTCGCTTGCTTCTTCATTTATTTTGTCTTCATCATTTTTACTTATATTTTCTTCTTCCTTTTTCGTTATATTTTCGCTCTCCTTTACGTCGGTTGTTTTTTGTATTTTGTCCCCAGCCTCTTCGCCCTCTTCAGCTGCCTCCTCAACGTCTTTCACATCCTTTGCTTCTTCATCTTTTGTTTCCTCTACTTCCTTCACTTCTGGTGCCTCTACATCTTGTGCTTCAGACGGCACTGCTGGTTTCTCATTCTCAACGTCAGACATGTTTCTTGGTGTGTGGTGTGGTGTGGTGTTTCGCTTTTAACGTTGGTGACAATAACAAACAAAATAATTACAAAACACTGTGCTGTATCCTCGCACCATCTACACTACAACAGAGCAACACCCCCCTTTGCAGTTATGCTGCCCACGACGGCTTCACCAGCTTCTTGCCCTTTCCTCGTATGAAGTTCTGCGGTGCTGGGTTGTCATTTCCCGAGATGATGTTGTAGGCTGTGCCGCGTGGTGGAGAGGCAGCAGTGAGGGGAGATGAAGGGGTTGGGCCTGACCCGGCTCCCCCTGGCTGGAAGTAGGAGTTGTAAACCACAAAATTGTTGTTTTGGGGGACGTGGTTGTTGAGGTGGAAGTGCTTGCTCAAGAAAGAGAGCAGCTTTCCAGACGGTCTGTCGTAGCCCAGCTTGCGGGGCTGCACATCACCGTTGCTTTCCAGCATATAGTCGAAGAGAAGGCGTCCGATGCCCGACCTTTGGTAGTCCTCATGCACGTAGAAGTCTAGTACGCACAACGGTTGGATCTCGTTGAGCTTTGCTGTCTCATTCCTGATGAACAGGTTCTTCTTTCCAACTTTTAATATTCCGTAGACGACCCCCCTGCTCCCAGCCATGTATAGTGTGTGGTCACTGCTGCACAGGAGTCCAGTACTCGTGATGACACGGCTTAGTCCTTGCGCCTTCATGCTTCTCACACCAAGTTCGTCCACTACACTGCATATCAATGCTCCGCACGCCGTGCGTTTCGCTTGTGCTAAGGTCCTTAAGTCCCACTTGCTGAAGCCCACATCATCGCCCGAGACATTGAACAACTTCCTTGCCTCTGCGTTCGGGATCTCCATGTTGAGAGTGGCAACTGGTTAGAATGTATTGTACAAAACTATGGCAAAGGTTTGAAACAGGGAAAGATTTGTTTTGTTTTTGTTTTTTTTTTCTTCTTTTTTTTTCTTTTTTTTTATAAATGAAGAATAAGAATAATTTGTTTCATAAGGTTTCCTTTTTTTTTTTTTTTTTTGGTTGTTTTTTTTTTTTTTTTTTTTTTTTTTTTCATTACTTCCATCGATTTCGATCTTGAAGACATAACTGGAGGAATGCATCCCTTCTTCTTCTTTTTTTTCCTTTTTTTTTTTGTTCACCTCCTTTTTTTTTTCTTTCTTTCTTTCTTCTTCTTTTGTTTCTTTTCTCTTTTCTATTCGTTACTGTTTTTTTATTAGGTTCGTGGCACCCCGTTATCCGCTAAGGCGACAGAGACACTCAGCTGACACGTTCATTTAGGTTTTGAAAGATACAAACCATCTGACCTAAATCCCCAGCGGGCAGCACCCGTTCTGGAGCAACAGCAGCAATGTGCTTCGGGCTTCACGAGCCGTTTAAAGACAAGGCAACCAAAACAAAACATTTCTGTGGCGTTAGTGGGGAAGAGCTAGCTAAAACTCAAATGGAGAATTCAAACTAGTGGGAGGTCCGCCAGGAATACCCAACCACGGCCCGACCAGCCACTACCAAGAGACAGCCTACAGAAGCGTACTGTGACACTTCTCACCCAGCACCAACTCCAAAAAAAAAAAAAAAAGAATTCTACGTAAGGGTGGGGTAGGGAGCTAACGACCAGATTCACATGAGGAGAGCCCCAATGAGCTCGTTTATTACTACTCTATCATACGGCATGTGTAGTGCCTAATAAGGAAAAAAAGGATTATCACTAACATGCTTCTATGAATTCACAGGTTCGGAGACGAGAAACTTGGCCGTGGGGAGGAGGAGGGCGATGCTGCAGGCACGTACCGATCCCATGGGGAACCAGGGCTCGTCGCCTTGAAGGAGGGGTTGGAACTGTTGGGAGAGCTGACACCTTCCGGGAGGGGGCGCAACATTTCAGTGAACGGGACAGACTGCTGGGGAGAAAAGGCAAGCGGGCCCCAGCCGTCACCACCGAAGTCGTCACTATCGTCATCGTCGCTCTCTGCTGCGAACTTAACCGGCTCGTTGGTGCTGATCAGCTGCGGCGGCGCCATTTTCTTTCTGTTTTTTTTTTTTTTTTTTTTTTTTTTTTTTTTTTTTTTTTTTTTTCCCATTGGGCATACTTTTCGCTCACGGGCACTGCAAAGTTCTTGAAGCTTGCCTTAGGAGACATACTAGGCTCTGGTTCAGAATCGGGAGGGCCGAATCTCGGGGCCTGTTCTTGATGGTGTGTTGTTAGCAATGCATACCCCTTCCTGCCCTGCGCGCGCCGTTTCTTCGTTCTTGTTGGTGTTGCTCACACTGTTGACCCCTTGCACAGGCGGACTTTGTGTCACGGACGGCATCCTTTCTAAACTCGTGTCTGACTGTTTCCTCCCATGTCTCCACTGCTCTGCAGGGGATTTCCAATTTCCTTTTTTCTGAAGCTGTGCGGAGTTGTACAAATCCCGTGATTCTGTGGACCATTCGACTTTGGTTGTCGCACCCAAGAATGTCGAGGATATGGTCTCGTACAGCTCTGTCATCTTCTTGAATTCCTCTTCTGTGGAGTCGGTCAAGTTCCTTCTGTCGGGTGCGAACTTTACCAACAAATCGTGTTCAGGGTGCGCAAGGGAGAGCCACAGTTGCCACACACCTTCGCTGTCTTTCTGCATTACGGACCTTTTCACTGAGTCGAATTTCAAGTACCTCTTCACTTTGCTGCTCGTGTCAGTCAGCAGCAAACAGTACCTCGACACGATAAACACACGGTCCTGCAGCTTCCCATTATGGTTGACCTTCTGGCATATCCTGATATACGCCATCTCCTTGTCCTCGTTGAACCCCTTCAAATCGCCCCCCACCTTTGCAGGCACAAAGTTCAACTTCTTAACTGCCTGCATGTATTGTGTTCAAAAAATTGTCCCAAACAGCATACCGTCACTCCTATGACCTTCCCCTCGCTATTGACCATAGGCCTTGGAGATGACTCACCACCGATCATTGTCTATACCTATGTGGTGGTTAGGGTTCGAAGAAATCGCGAATATGCTCACTGATAAAGATACGTATGCTCAAACACTGCACTGCACGGTCTTTCAAGGCCTACCAGTAAAGCAGCAGACGAAAGACCAACGGAAGGCAAAAAAAGACAAAACCGAAGACAAAGTAGACAAATGATAATGGGGATGGGATAAAGAGCCAGTTTGCTACCTCCTCCTGTCACGAGACATTTTAGTTGTAGACACCATTCTTTCTCCACGTGTACTCCTCGTAGCTTGCCTCACCGTACTTCCTTTTGATCTCCGACTCAAAGAGGGAGCGGACATAGTCGTAGTCAGGTGTCTCCTCGTACTCAAGCGACCTGCAATACTGAATGAACCGAAGGAAAGCAGGGCTGTAGCCGTGGCAGAGTTCAGACAGGGCAGTAGACTCCTTTCCTGCGTGGATCAGCTCGTTACGCTTGCGCTTACTGTTACCACATGTAAGGCCCTGCCACGGGAGCCTCCCACGGAGCAGGTACAGGAACATGTACCCAATGGCTTCGAGGTCATCACGTCTGCTCGGCTCGTACCCTCTGTGGGTGTTCAGACCAACATAGCGCGACGTCCCTATCATGGGCCTGCCGAGCCTGAACTTGATATGCGACATGTCTGAGTGCCTGTACTTCTTGGAGAGCCCGAAGTCAATGAGGTACACTTTGTGGGCATCGCTTCCCTTGCCCATCAGGAAGTTGTGCGGCTTGATGTCACGGTGTATGATGCCTGCGAGGTGCGTCTGTTCTATGCTATCGATGACTAAGGGGGACAGCAGGAGCACCGTCTGCTCGTCGAGTTGCCTGTCGCACTTCTGGAAAAGCTCTTCAATGCTAGGCCCCAGCAGCTCCTGTATCAGCACGTTGTGGTCCTTCAAAGCGATCAAGCTGATGGCCTTCGGCACACGCAGCTCGCCCACTGTCGACCTCACGATCGTGTTCATTATGGAAAATTCTGACTTCAGTTTGGGGCGGCTGTACTCTGTGTCTTCGATTTTCAGGCACACTTTGCATTTTTCATTGTCTTCGCTGACACCCATGAAACAGTCCCCAAAGCTCCCGCTGCCTACCTTTTCCTTGATCACATACCCACCAATTGCCCTTCCCTTCCACCTGGCCTTTTCTTCGCTGTTTGCGCGTTTCCTCTTTCTCTCGCGCTCACCACGATCCCTGTCCCTGTCCCTGTCCCTGTCCCTGTCCCTATCCCTGTCCCTGTCCCTATCACGGTGCTTCTTTGCGAGATAAGCGTCTTTCTCATACTTCTCGTTCCCGAGATCTCTTGACACCATTGGCAAAAGATTTGCTCTGGTCAATGCCCTGTGCGTGATGGCTTGAAGTGAGGTGCAATAATAATAAAAAAAAAAAGAGGAGGGGGGTAAATTAGAACTAAAAGAAACTAAAAAATATAGCTTGTCCACAGAAGAATTATTTGACCTTTTTCTTTTTTAGTTTCGATCTTTTCTTTTTTTATTTACTTTTTTTTTTCTTTTTTCTCGGACGAGTTCATATTTCTTTTTTTCTCCCCCCCGGAAATAAAAACCAACGCAATAGCAGCGGTGTGACCCTCCCTCCCATTCTTCATTTACTACATTTTTTTTTCCTCTTCTTCTACCAAGGAAACATCAGTCCCATGTTGTGTCTAAAAGTCCAGCAAAATCGTGAGGAGGTAGATGGCAGCCACGCCCAGACTCAGCGACGCCAGCTTCCGTCGTGCGTCGCAAGGTTTCTTATTGAACTCGGAAGGCACGAGCTCCGATGCCCCCACATACATAAAGGTGCCAGCCGACAGGGCTTTAATGAGAGAGCTTGCTGCCGCTGGGAGTACCGAGCGAGCAAGGAACCCCAATAAGATACCTAGCGGAGTGGATAGAGCAAAGACGGCACCAAGCTGTGTGGCCTCGGCGGTGGGAACTGAAGCAGAGAGGAAACTAGACCCAAGTGCTATGCCGGCAATACCTTTGTGGATGCCTATACCCAGTGTCATGAGGAGGACTGCTTTGGTTTCTACTTCTATACCTATGGTCAGACCTTCGATCACTGAATGGAAGCTTAAAACTGCCATGAGCACGTGTCCCAATCCTAGCTTTCCAGGTCGGGTCTCAGTTCTTATGTCTTCACTCTCACTACGCATCTCTTGAGACTCTTCTTCTTGTAATTCGGTATAGCCGCTCTTCAGACTGGTATCCATTCCAAGAAGTGCGAGGTACCCTGTCATCATGACTAGGCTCGAGATGTTGTATCCTTTGGGCAGGCCTTCCTCTGCTTCGGGCATCAAATGTATAACGGCCAACGACAGGAAGACTCCTGCAGCAAATGTATTCAATGGCCCCAGCAACCAATAATCCTGAGCCCCGATCTTTCGCACAGGCAACAGCACACCAGCAAGTGCCGCGACACCTAGGACCACACCAGACACCAACTTCAAGAAAGCCTCAAGCCCATTCATATCCACCTGTGCGAATTATAAAATGATGAAGTCTCTGCACTGCCATCACCGTTCGTCGGAATAATAAGAAATAGAAGAAGAAGAAGGTCGCTTGTGACCCTGCTGGTTACAGTGCTAGAAAGGTCGACAAAGAAGCGAACTTCTCAGGTTCCGCCTCCCGTCGTGTTGGCGATATTGCTACACGGTGTGGCGTACTGCCGTCGGTGTATTTTTTTCTTTTTATTATTATTATTATATGAGCTTGTACAGGGCATGTTCGTAAACAGATTAAACACAGGCTTGAATGATGGGAGAATCCAAACTTCTGTCCGAGAGAAGGGTGTCAGCTCAACGAAGCTTACGGACCACACCACTTCCTATTTTTTCGCATTCTCAATCATGATGGACCAGAAACTCATGAGTCCTTCCCAATAATATGAATCAAATTATGGGATCGAATTTTATACCTCTATTACTATGTCTAAAGACACGGTCGGGTTGCTCCATTCTAACTATTATGTGCAATCACAAAGACATGAACAAGTCAAGTGCTGCGTATGTCCTTCAGATGTTTTCACCTTTTGTATCTGTGGGCTCTGTCATCACGAGCGCCAGGTTGCGGCTGTGCATGAAGCAACGGTCACTCCACCATGTGTACAGAGGGCAGCAGCACCAAAGTGCAATGATATAGCTTTCCGTTTTGGCACCCGCCTTTAAGATTTTCTTGCTATATCAATATTATCGTCGAGGTGTGAAAAGAAATCTAGTTGATGGCAGCGTAATGAGCTATTCTATTAGGTAAAGTCCTGCTCGTGCGCACAAACAAATAACTTTTTTTTTTCTTTCTTAATTCTGATTTGTCCCGGTGCATCCCGCTTTTTGTCGTTTCTCTGCCGCGAGCAAGTGCTTCACGACTTGATCCTCTCGACAGCTATATGTAGTGAGACCAGAAGCCTTTGCTTGTGCAAGGTTTAAAGGCGTCATCCCCTGACTGTCCTTTGTGAGCGCACAAGCGCCCTTTGAGAGCAGGAACTCGACCACAATGTCTAAGGCCATAGCAGCCGCACAATGGAGGGGTGTACGGCCTGTTTGTTTATCCCCCCTTTTCCCCATCAAACTTGGGCACACCTTTGCCGTCTCTCGCATCCCTTTCGGCCTTATGCTCCATCAAGAGCTGCGAGCTGCTGACGTCTGTCGAGAGGTGGAGTGGAGTCTTCTCCTTGTTGTCCCTTGCCTTGACATCTGCACCACGCTGCACTAGGGTTCGAGCAGCAGACGGGTGGCGAGAAGCAACAGCGGCGTGAAGGGCAGTCTTACCCTCGTTGTCTCTAGCTTGGATATCAGCCCCGTGTCCAAGCAGAGCACAGACAGTCGCAGTGGTGTCACCCATTCTGGTGGACTCTCTAGCAACCTCGTGCAAAGGTGTGCGGCCTTCGTTGTCCCTGGCGTCGACATCCGCATTGTGCTGCAGCAAGAACAGCACGGTCTTTTCACTAACCAGTACGGCGCTGTGCAGAGGTGCTTTCCCATTGTTGTCCCGTGCGTTCACATCCCCATCGTCTTCAAGCAAGAGCGGCGCAACTTCATTCAGGTTGCGATTGGTAGTCTGCACCAAACGATGGAAAGGCCTGCACCCCAATCCGTCCGTCGCACTGACGTCAGCCCCGTGATGCAACAAGAGCAAAACGGTAGCCATCTCAACAGAACCGCTTACAGCAGTGTGGAGGGGTGTGAAGCCATCGTTGTTCCGCAGGAGAACAGAGTCTTGAGCAACGTGCCCATTCTCGAGCAAGATTTGGGCTAGATAATCTGCCCCGGCCTGCAGCATCGTGTGCAGGAGTGTGTCTCCTGTGTTGTGGTATATCCCCCAAAAAGATTTTAAAGTTCACCTTGTGTGTCCACCAAATTCACAGAAGCCCCATGCTGCAGCAGGAGTGACATGCAAGTGAGAACCTCACTTCTCTGCTCTTCAGTCTCATCTGCAGAGTTGGACACAAGTTTCTGTAAAGCTGTGCGGCCGCATTTGTCTCTGGAGTTGACATCTGCCCCATACTGCAGAAGAAGCTGGACCAGCGCTGTGTTCCCACTGAACCCCGACAGGTAGGTGTGAAGCGGGGTACAACCTGTTGTGGAAATATCACAATCGCTCTAGTCACCATACCCTTATTGTCCTTTATGTTCGCATCTGCGTTGTGCTGCAGGAGGGCTTCGACAGCAGCGACTGAGCCACGCCGGCCATGCAGCCCCAACGCAAAGAACAACGGTGTGCGCCCTGCACATGGTTGCTTGGAAAATTTTAAAGAAAAACATACCTTCATCGTTCTTTGCAGCATCATCAGCCCCATGTTGCAGCAGGATGTTGACAACCTCTCCATGTCCAGAAATCGCAGCTCCATGGAGTAGTGAGCAACTTTGTCTGGTGTGACAATTTATGTGGTTAACATCCACATCGGTGTTCACAAGCAGAAACTCGACACACACAGCAAGGCAAGTAGGGTCGCTCACCGCCCTATAGAGCACATGACCTACTTTTTCCTTGTCTTTGCAAAGTCCGGCGATTAGAGCCAGGTATAGGATCTCCTGACGCCCTTCGTCATGTCTCCTGTTGTAAGCTGGAAGCTTCAAGCATTCCCACATATTTATTAAGTCTGCAGGGTATCCCATCTCTGTCAGCTGCACACGTGCCTCGAATTCCTTATGCAGCACCACCTGCAGTGTGCTACAGTCCTCAAAGGGTACATCCCTTACCAGTCTCCCATCATTGACACCCCCAACTTCTTCCCCATCAAAGGTCAGGATGAATGTGTTTTTATACAGCTTGCACAACTCCGCAACATTATCCTTCATCCTCTGAAGGCTCTCAGTCGCTTCAGCGTTCACCATCACAGACTCATGGGGGAGCTTCACCTCAAGTAGCACAATAGGTATGTCCATTTTTTTTTTCTTCTCTTTATTTAATTCTGAGCAGCTCTCTTAAAGAATTTAGGCAGAAGAATAAAATCAGGTTACTTATTATTCGTATTCCATGCCCAGGTCCACCCATGAAATAATAACTATTTATTTAGTGAAAATAAGATTATATGATTTTCATGTGTGGTGGCAGTGGTTTAAGGGTATATGACTTCATGAGTGAAGGAGTTCAACATGCCACCACAAGTGAAACTATTTTCACTAAATCCGTTGTTTTATTTAACATCAGTCAGATTTGAAAGGGTGGGGTATTACCAGTGATGGGTGAATCCTAATTAGGACTAGACTGGACTGGACCGGACCGGATCCGGCATGAATTTCGACCCAATTATGCTGGACTGACCAGACTGGACCAGACTGGACCGGACCAGACCGGACTGGACTGGACTGGACTGGACTGAACTGGACCGGACAAGATACCACCACAACACCACATCCCCCCCTCAAATGTATAAACAGATGTCTACAAGAAAAGATGTTACACAGGTACTGAGAGACAACAACAACAACAAAAAAAAAAAAAAACCTTTATCTTCTTTTTCAGGTGGTGGGGATAACATGAAAATATAAGAAAAACATCAGATGTGTTGTTTGCTGTTGACCTCCTCATCTGTTATCACTGAGCCACACGAGTGCAGAATCTTGGTTACCCAGGGTGCCCTGGCTAGGGTTGAGCTGAACCCCACACACATTAAGGACACAACACAGAGCACAGAAGAAGCTACAACTCAGCCACAGTGATTAAGGACACGATGCAGAACACAGAAGAAGCTACAACCTGGCTGTGGTGCACCCCCTGTAATCAAGTAGACAGTTCTTGTGCAGGGCACTGCCAACACCAGCCTCCTTTAACTCTTGTATATTATTCCAAAGGCTGTGTGGAAAATATGAAAAATATAAACTAAATGCTGCCCTTAACAAGAAAAAGAAAAAAGAAAAAAAAAACACCAGCCCAAATTTACCCTTAAAAATCACTTCAAAAAAGGGTGCCCAGAAAGAGGCCAGAAGTGGACATTATGAGTGATGGTAGCACTGATAGCTCATCCCTATTATGCAATTTTGGTAAAGACAGTGATTCTGATACAAATTTGACTGATTCTGAGGAATTCCTGGAAGGCATCCAGTTTTGTGAAGATTGGAATCCTTGTGGACCCTGTTTTGACATCAGAGGCTCAACACAATGGGGATAGCATGAAAAAACATCAGATGTGTTGTCACTGTTGACCTCCTCATTGGTCATCACCAGTAGCTCCCAAGTGGAAGAGGTGACAAACAGGCAGCAAGAGCTGTACACCACACACATTAAAGACATGACATGGAATGCAGAAGAAGCTACAACTCGGTTGTGGTGTGCCCCCTGTAATCAAGTGTCAGTCATCACCAGTAGTGCCCAAGTGGGAGAACATAATGCAGATGCTCAGGGTGATGAATTGGCAGCAAACTGCATGAATGTTGGTTACCCTGGGTTGTGTTGCTCTGGCTGGGGTTAAGCTGCACACTGCACACATTAAGGACACAATGCAGAACACAGAAGAAGCTACAACTTGGCTGCAGTGCCCCCCCCTGTATCAAGTTAACAGTTCTTGTGCAGGTGCCACCAACATGATGAACAGGCATTTTCCTCCATCCACTTGGCTGGTCGTCACCTGTAGCACCCTGAGCAGTGTTGGTCAGTCCCATCCCATCCCCTAAAACGGAATACAGGCCTGGACGGGACTCGTGGGACTCATGGGACTCCCCAACACTGTCATTATTTTTGATAGTTTTGCAACTTTTTTTTTTTTTTTTTTATTTTCCCTTTGGAAAAAAAAAAAAAAAAATGGGGAAAAAAAAAAGAGAAAAAAATCCTTGATTTTTTTTGACATACATGATGTGTTTACCTTTTTTTTTCCCTTCTTTTTTTCTTGTCTTCTCACATTTTTTCACACACCTAAGCCAAGCTGTTGTTTCTGCTTTACACATCAAATGTTGTATTTGGATGTAATAGAAAAGGGGGGAAATAATAAATAATATGTATAAGAGGAGGGTGTGTATGTTTATACAACCTGTGTAAACAGATCAGTTCCTTGCTTTCAGTGCCATGCCCCTGATGTGTGTGATGTACAGCTCAACCCCTGCATCACACTGCCTGTTTATTGCACATATTTTCATGTTATCCCCCCCCCACCTGAAAATAATATATAGGAGATAAATATATGAGTTAAAGGAGGCTGGTGTTGGCAGCACCCTGCACAAGAACTGTCTACTTGATTACAGGGGGCACACCACAGCCGAGTTGTAGCTTCTTCTGCATTCTGCATCGTTTCCTTAATCACCATGGCCAGGATGTAGCTTCTTCTGTGTTCCACATCATGCCCTTAATCACTGCAGCCAGGTTCTTGCATTCCGTGTCATTTCCTTAACCACCACGGCTGGGTTGTAGCTTCTTCTGCATTCTGCATCGTGTCCTTAATCACTACGACTGAGTTGTAGCTTTTTGTGTTCCATGTCATTTCCTTAATCACGATGGCTGGACGGCTGGGTTGTAGCTTCTTCTGCATTCTGTGTCGTGTCCTTAATGTGTGTGGTGTTCAGCTCAACCCCAGCCAGGGCACCCCAGGTAACCAAGATTCTGTGCTCATGTGGTTTGCTCAGTGATGACAGATGAGGAGGTCAAAAGTGAACAACACATCTGATGTTTTTCTTATATTTTCATGTTATCCCCACCACCTGAAAAAGAAGATAAAAGATTTTTTTTTTTTTTTCCTACCAACAGTCAGCACCCCCATGCACACTGAAATTTTCTTTTTTTCTTTTTTTTTTTTGTATATTGTGCACCAGGAGGTGCACATTGTGACACCTGCTTTTCCCTGTGCAGCATAGTGGTACATGTAAAAAAACATTGCATTGTATTTTTCTTGCAAAGGCCTCTTTTTAATATTTTTTTCAAAGCAGGTCTCCAAACCCCCTGACATTTTTTTTAATTTTTTTTTTTTTACATAGCCACAACAAGGTAGTATGAGCCTTGCCTCACATCCCACCCAAACCTAGGACCTCTTATTTTGAACTTTTGAAACCAAAAGTACCAAAAAAATGCAAGCCCCAGCCTAAATTTGGGTCTTTGTGACACAAAAAACACAAAGAAATTTTTTGGTCCCAAGAGTCCCCTGAGTCCCTTGAGTCCCTTCAGTCCCCTGAGTCCCCTCCAGACCCCTGAAAATTTCAGGGGACTCCTGTCCTGTCCCTTGGAGTCCCCTGAGTCCCTCAAGGGTCTGGACCAACACTGCCCTGAGTGGAAGAACAAATTGCAGATGCTCAGGGTGAGTAAACTACTTAGGGCACCAGCTGGGGTTGAGCTGCACACCACATGCATTAAGGACACGATGCGGAACGCAGAAGCGGCCAAGGTGCACCCCCTGTCACTGGTCTCCTTTACCTCTTTCATGTTATTTGGTGGTGGGGATTACAGAAATATGGAAATATAAGAAGTACATCAGATGTGTTGTTCACTGTTGACCTCCACGTCGGTCATCACTGGTAGCGCCCGAGTGGAGGAACGTATTGCAGATGCTCTGGTGTTGAGCTGCACACTGCACACATTAAGGACACGACACGGAATATTGTGCTGTCAGTGTTGTGGTGATATAGTCACCACTTTCGACCTTGATGATGCAAAGAGGAAAAAAAAAAAAAAAAAAAAAAAAAAAAAAAAAAGGTAAGGAATTCCCTGTTCCACCAAGTTCCGGTTCCACTGGTTCCACCGTTCCACCAAGCTCCGACTTTTCAGTTTGGTGGAAGGGAACGGAATGACCCACCCCTGCATGAGCAGAATCTGGTTACCCGGGACGCCCCGGCTGGGGTTGAGCTGAACACCGCACACATTAAGAACACGACACGGAACGCAGAAGAAGCTGTGGTGTACCCCCTGTAATCAAGTAGTCTTGTGCAGGTCCTTTAACTCATATATCTCTCACCACGGCCGGGTTGTAGCTTCGGTCAGTCCGGCCGATCCGGTCAGTCTGGTCAGTCCGGTCAGTCCGGTAAATTGGGTACACCGGACCGGACCGGATTCACCCATCACTGCTTGCAGGCACCAAGTGGGGGTGCAAGGCATCGACCCTCCATACTGTCTACCTCACCTATGTCTTACCTGTGGTGAGATACGCCCTTGGAGTGTGCGGACCCACCCTGACAGCCAGAGACATCGCAATGCTGGAAGTAGCACACAACACAGCAGCATGCATCATAACAGGCTGCCTTCCTACAACACCTATCCAAGACCTCCTGAAAATCGCAAGGTTATGGCTGGTATGGGAGATGATAAAATACAAGACATCATCCATGTATGAGAAGCTTGTAAGGATGGAGGGAAACAAAGGCCAACAAGGCAGAGAGAGGACACAATGGTGGGAATCTGGACACAGCTGTGGCGGCTTCTGAAAGGCAAGGGAGCGACCCTCACACTGCGGTACATCCTAAGTCACCGTGGTATTGCAGGGAATGAAGTGGCTGACAGGTTGGCAGCGGCGGGTGTGAAAGAACAACAGAGGCAGCCAGTGAGCCTTGGAGCAGCGAAAAACAAGCTCCGGAAATGTGCAAAAGACAGGATTGATGCAGAGCTGGACAAGCAGACAGCCTACCAGAAGCTGACAAAGGGCAAGGAACCCCCAAAGAGACACATGCTAGTGTGCACTTCAGGTGTGCATGTGTCAAAAATAACCCCCCCTCGACCTTCATACTCCTCCCGAACTAACACGATCAGTGCATTCACGTCCGCCCCTGTGTGTGATTCACCCTCTGAGTATCCGACCAGCCCAGAAATGTTGGCACTGGTGGCGTCTGTGCTTAACGGCAACAGGGTCTTTTCGATGCTTTGCTTCACTCTTCTCGAGCCCTTGCCTCCTTCTCGAATCCGGGCCCCTTTGCCAGCAGCGTGTCTGGTGTCGGTATCTTCATGTGCGAGCTCCACCAATGGGATGCTGAGAAGGCGTGTTTGCTGCTTGGTGGTGGTGGTGCCTGCGACCAAACACAACATCGCCCACCAATCTATGAACTCCTGTCCCACCACGGGGCAAAGCACTGCCTGTTGAGGTCCTTCGAAGATTTTGACACTCAGGCACCTGGCTTTCCCTGTTGAAGTTTCAGCCAAAAAAAATTCTCGCATCATTCTCGCATGCGAGAATTTGGTGCGAGTCGTCTCACCACTATGCCTAGGGGGGGTCACATGGGGGTGGTAAAGTGGGTTTTTTCAAATTCGGAAATGCAGAACACTGGAGCCACTTAAACCATGTAAAACGCCCCTTTCTCGACCAAAAAATCGATTTCCGCCCAGTACTTTTTACTTTTGGGCACCTACAAAGCATTATTTTGCATTTTTAAAACTGGTGACCACGGTTTGGTACCTGGCCTGTTGTCTCCCCTGTAGTTTCTGAGTTTTCTGAAAATTTTAGAATTTGACCATGGTTTGTTCCACCCTTTGAACGCGGCTCTTTAGGACGCCGCTACCGTTTGAACGGCAGAGTACTCTCTTACATTGTCCTTTTGTGAACTTTTCTGTGTTTTGCGTGGCATTTCTGATGAATATCTATCATTTTCCCGAGGTTAGGATGGTAAGTTTGTTTTTGCAAATATTTCAGGTACCAGACCGTGGTCACTGTTTTTCAAGAATACAGATAAAGCATTAACAAGTGCCCAGAAATGCTCTTACCGACGAATTTTGATTTTTTGGTTAATTTGGAGGGTATTGCGCGGTTTTTTTTACCTTAGGGGAAAGAATTTTAAAAAACTTTTTTTTCACGTTTAACTACGTTTTTTAGGACCATGTGACCCCCCCTACCCCCCCCCCCCCCCCCCCCAGCACGAGGTACTTGGTGTCTTCTTCTTGTTGTCTTTCCTCTTCGTTTTTTATTTCTATTTTCCCTCATGAACACTGCACCAACAGGAGGATGGTGGGGGGCGACATGAACTTCAGCATCAATATCACCCCCCCCTACCAAGACGAGCCAGCTGCACTGGGGGTTGTGCGAATGTCACCCTCACGCAGTCCAAGCAGGTTGCCATCTCAGCATCCACACACACCACAACCACAACTGCAGCCACAGCCCCCTGACGGAGTGGGCGACCCAGGCAAGCTGAGAGACCTATATGAGAAGTTCTTGAAGTACCAGAAAAAGATGGTAGGGATGGAAGAGAGGCTGAAGGGACGGGACATTGAAGTAGCTAGGCTGAGGGAAGAGTCCTCTACAAGGGAGAGGACATTAGCTGCGACGACACAAGCGCTGAAGATGAAGGAGACGGAGTGTGAAACTATGAAGGAAGAGATAGGAAGGCTTGTGGCACAGGTGAGCACCTTAAACAACCTGCTTGGACGTGAAAGGGAAAGGGACAAAGCCGCACTGCAGGAGAGGGAAACAGCCAGGGAGAACGAACGACGGGATATGGAGACAAGAGAACAGCTGGAAAGACATTCCAGATTGTTGAGCAATCAACAGCTACACGTTGCGAAAACAGAGCAGTCACAGACCCACCTTGCATCTCTCCTCGACGACCTCAGACAGATTGTCTTGGACCAGGAGGTGGAGAAGGCGGCCCCACATGTCTTCACACCCACCTCCCCCAACAAGACCCTTGCCATCCCAAGGTCTGTTCTAACTGCTTTAAAAACAGCTTCACCCTTGGAGCCCTATTCTGGCGATCTAGCACCCTTTGCAAGTCTCCCGCCCGGGGACCAGACCCTCCCTACAGAACTGAAACCCATACTCAGCCGAACCCGTGGCCATTAGATTTTTTTAAAAGGGAGCGGGTGAGAGAATGTAGACAACTGTAATTATTTTTGTTTCTTTGCTATTCCTATCCTTTCAAACACAACAGATTGAGAATGCCATGCATACGTCTTGTCTCGTAATGTGACATCAGCATCCCCCGAACACACTATTTGGAACCATGCTGTTGGAGTCAAACGGCGGGCATTAGGTAGGAAGAAGGCGGCAGGGACAACGGGAACCACACACGTGTTACTATCGCTACGAGAAAAGCTCATTCTGTTGCATCTCCATGCCTGGAAGCATGTCAGCAGTTTGCTCCTTTCATGAACGTTCATAGCGCCCTAGCTAGGGTTGAGCTGCACACATCTTTTTTTTTTTTTTTTTATAGTTATTTGAATTCCGGTTATATCTTACACAGGAAAATATGGGCTGCAGGGAGCTATTCTTATGCCTGGCCCTTGTACACATTGTGTATGTTGACGCCTGTTGTTCTGCAGGTCAACGCAGCGACGTCGGTTGTGCACTGGGTTGCTCTGGTTGCCCCACGAATTACGCTCAAATAAGCTACTCGTCTTGTGGGTTTCTGTGGCTCGGGTGCGAAAGAGGTTGTGTATGCAACAACATTTGCCCCCCTCCTCCGACACCAGCACCCCCGACTCCTGCACCTGACACACCCGCACCTCATACTCCAGCACCTGACACACCAGCACCTGACACACCAGCACCTGACACTCCTGCACCTGACACACCAGCACCTGATACTCCTGCACCTGACACACCTGCGCCTGACACTCCAGCACCTGACACACCCGCGCCTGACACTCCTGCACCTGACACTCCTGCACCTGACACTCCTGCCCCTGACACTCCTGCACCTGATACTCCTGCACCTGATACTCCTGCACCTGATACTCCTGCACCTGATACTCCTGCACCTGACACACCTGCGCCTGACACTCCAGCACCTGACACACCCGCGCCTGACACTCCTGCACCTGACACTCCTGCACCTGACACTCCTGCACCTGACACTCCTGCACCTGACACTCCTGCACCTGATACTCCTGCACCTGATACTCCAGCACCTGATACTCCTGCACCTGACACACCTGCGCCTGACACTCCAGCACCTGACACACCCGCGCCTGACACTCCTGCACCTGATACTCCTGCACCTGACACACCAGCACCTGATACTCCTGCACCTGACACACCTGCGCCTGACACTCCAGCACCTGACACACCCGCACCTGATACTCCCGCGCCTGACACTCCAGCACCTGATACTCCCGCGCCGGATACACCTGCACCTGACACACCTGCGCCTGACACTCCTGCACCTGACACACCAACACCTGACACTCCAGCACCTGACACACCCGCGCCTGATACCCCTGCGCCTGCAACTAGTGCACCACCTACTCCTTCGCCTCCAACGCCCGCCCCTGCCACTGATGCGCCCCCTACTCCGGCACCTCCTACACCTGTCCCTGACACACTTGCACCCCCAACTCCGGCTCCTGATACACCAGCCCCTCTAACCCCAGCACCCCCAACACCAGCGCCTCCAACACCTATACCGCCTACTGATGCACCTGACACACCAGCACCACCCACCCCCGCGCCAATTACTCAGGCCCCACCCACCCTTGCACCTCCAACACCTGCCCCAGCGACTCAAGCACCACCAACTCCAGCACCTCCTACTCCAGCCCCTCCTACCCTTGTTCCTCCTACTCCTGCTCCACCAACTCCAGCCCCCCCTACACCAGTTCCTCCAACTCCCGCCCCACCAACTCCAGCACCACCCACGTCGGCACCTCCAACTCTTGCGCCGCCAACACAAGCACCACCGACACCCACACCATGTCCATGCATGAATGGTGAGTGCATACCAGGCACCGATCCCTGGCTGTGTAGGTGTTATCGCAACACAGTGCAAGGCTTTTGGGGGGGTATGTCAAAAAGGAAAATTAAAGGAATTAGAGCATTAAACGACAGGTACTTTCTGCGATGACTGTATGAATGGCTACTGGGGTGCCGGGTGCACGTCAGCTTGCAAAGACAACCCATGTCATCCGTGTAACGGGCATGGAATTTGCTCGGATGGGTTGAGTGGAAACGGGTTGTGTACGTGTTCCACAGGAACCAAAGGCAACTGGATAGGGGAAGCTTGTGCAAACTGCGTAGCCGGATGGGCAGGAACGAACTGCAAGCAGCAATGCCCAAACTGCCAAAGAGGTATCTGCCACGACGGGAGAACAGGCACAGGAGAGTGCGTCTGTGAGGCCGGGTGGGCTGGCGCCCTCTGCGATGCATGCAGTGGAACTTACATCAAAGTAGATGTGATGGGAGTGATCGAGTGCCAGTCCCGTTGCCCCGGATACTCGAAACAGAAGGGAGAATGCAGCGGGAATGGCATCTGTGTGGGCGTGGACTGCACATGCAGCCCGACATATTGGGGTGCTGATTGTTCGAAGCCCTGCCCTATTGAATGCAAGACCTGTGACGCCAGTGGCAACTGCGTGTGCCCAGGGAACCTCCTCACACCGTCATGTACGGAATGTTTGAGTGGATGGTACGGCCCCAACTGTACCCTTCCTTGCGACTGCAATAATAACGGGCAGTGTGACTCCAACGGCATCTGCACGTGTTACCACGGGTGGGGCGGGCTAAAGTGTTCCGATCCCCAGCCAAGGATGGATAGCTGCCCGCCAGCTACTGGCTATGCTTGCTCTGGACACGGGAGGTGCTCATTGAATATGTGCACATGTGATCCACTGTATATCCGTGATGATTGCTCAGTGGCCTGCAACTGCGGCACAAACAGCAGGTAAGCGTTTTTTTTTTTTTTTTTTTTTTTTAGGTGGTGGGGATAACATGGAAATATAAGAAGTACATCAGATGTGTTGTTCGCTGTTGACCTCCTCGTCGGTCATCACCGGTAGCGCCCGAGTGGAAGAACGTAACGCAGATGCTCAGGGTGACGAACAGGCAGCAAACTGCACGAGCGCAGAATCTTGGTTACCCGGGACGCCCCGGCTAGGGTTGAGCACACCGCACGCATTAAGGACACGACGCGGAACGCAAAAGAAGCTACAACTCGGCCGGGGAGCGCCCCCTGTAATCAAGTAGGTAGTTCGTGCTTCATTGCACGCTTAACGCCACCTAGTGTTGCAATCAAAGCCCCATTTTTTTTTTTTTTTTTTTTTTAAAGTATATACCATCACAGATGCACATTTGTGGGAGGCTGCGAGTGTGTTGGGAACTGGACGAAGGACGCTACCGGAGGATGCCTTGCTTGTTTGCCAGGGACGGCTGGCTCTGACTGCTCGTTGCCTTGTGTTAATGGAGTCACTGAGGTATGCCACCGAATCATGTAATGAACGACCACAGGGTACAACATGCAAGTGCGCAACACCATGGCTTGGCACATCTTGCAATGAGCTGTGTCCCGAGGGGTCTAACGGGCTGATCTGCAGCGGGAACGGTGTGTGCCCCGGTGCAGGTACAGGCTCCCTGTGTGGCTGCAACACCAACTGGTACGGCTCTGCTTGTGAAACATACTGCGATGCTGACACATGCTCTAAGACTGGATTGTTACACACACAGTGTAACCCCATCTCCGGTTTCTGCGAATGCCAGGACTCTGCAACGGGACACTGGGGAGGGAGTTCTTGCGACACCTGCGCGGCAGGGTGGTGGGGACTGCAATGTATTGATCCGTGTGAGTGCTCTGGGCATGGTCGGTGCGGACTGACCAACGGCGTCTGTGATTGTTTTAGAGATGACACCAACGGGCACTGGACAGGGTCGAGGTGCTCCAAGTGCGAGACGGGCTACACGGGGTCCACGTGCACAGTGCGCGAGGCCATCATCACACGAACTTCCATACCGCGGGTGGTGAACAGCAACAAGACGACGTCCATTGTCCTCGACGACGAGCACCGTATTCTCTATGTCGGGTCAGACAGTGGGGGTCTGCACCTTTACAACTACAGTGTGTGGCCACCAAGAGTGAGTTCAGTTGGTACAGCTCCTCACTACCCGGTGGGGTCGTGGGTCGACACCTCAGACGTGTTTGTGATTGACGAGGCAAGCAGCACCTCTTTCGATGTGTGGTCCATTGCACGGAACACAGACAGTGCTGTGCCTGTGATGCTTACCTCCATCGTGAAGGACGAAAATGAGACACTTGTGGGCAGCTGCATCACGCAGGATATGTCATTCCGCCTTGCGGGTGACACGTCGTGCACTCTGTGGCACTTTGACTCCAATGCCGTTGTTGTTAAAACAGCCACAGTACAGGAGCTGACCGCATGCACGGTGCTTGCCTGCACAGACAACGGGGCTATGCTGTGCGGTGAGAGTCAGCTAGCGGCCGGGTGGGCCTGCTACCTTCTTGATAAGAACTTCAAAACATCTTTGGTCAGCACTAACGCTACAGGCACGGTGGTCAGTGCGGCCTACAGCATGTTCGATGACGTGGCTCTCTTTTTGGTTAGCACCAGCAACAGTCTCCGTGTGAATGAGGTGTCTCTCAATGCGTCTGTGGGCCTAACGTCGAGTATCCAGATCACAAGCACGGCCCAGGGGCCAGCTGTAGTTGTGCCCGACCCCCATGCTTCATCGGCTTTCGTTTTCTGGCAGCCTAACACGTACACACCGGGAAGAGCAGCAAGGGTACAATATAGTAGTAAAGGGAGCATGCCTGTGGGTGTCAACAGTGAGATCAGCTTGAGAGCCATAGCTGGTGGTGTCTTGGAAGTGGTCACAGGCGCTGCAACCAGTGCTGCAAGGAGGTTGTTATTTGGCAGTGATGGCAGTAGTGGCGGGATATCAGCATACCTGATGCACGAAGTAATGGACACCAACCCGCGTCTGGCGGACGTGAGGGGCGGTACAGAAGTGCAGGTGTTGGGGTCCGGCTTCGGTGACAGTGCGGCAGGTGCGAAGTGCACGTTCGGCGAAGACATGCCGAACCTTGTCGACAACCTGACTCGCGAGGTTGTGCAGTGTACCACAGGTGAAGTGGAGAACGAGCACTGCGGCAGCAGTGTGGTGCAGGTAGCACTGATGTCCACTACGGCAACTGATGTCCCTGTGTACGTCGACTCCTCCGTGCTGATCGAAAGGTACAGCCCTCCAGACCTTGAGTCGATCTACCCTGTGCGGGGGAACTTCTACGGGCAGGTCGTAACCATCAAGGGTGCAGGGTTCAAGCCGTCGACAGTAGCTAGCTGCGTGTATTTTAACTCTTCTGTAATACCCAAGAAGAATCTGCTCCCCCCTATCGTTCGAGATGGTGACTTCATATCGCCTTGCACCGCAACGGCATGTGATGCCACGTACAGCACGGGCCCCACTGTGCATGTGCCTGCGACCGTAGTTTCAGATCACGAAATAAGGTGCGTGCAACCCAACTTCACAGGCGACCCGCCTTTGCTGTCACTGCTGGATTTTGCTTTAGATGGCCAAGTGTACACGGGCAGGCCTTTGAAATACGAGATTCTCGGGGCGGCCATGGGGTTGCTGTCAGTGGAGAAGCTGTCCGTGCGGTCTGATGAGGGCGACGCCATGCGCATTGATGTGTACACTGTGGACGTGCACGAGAGGAAGCTGTTGGACAAGGACACCGAGGAGAGGAACGTGACTGCGTGCCTTGCTGAGAACAGCACTTCGACCACGTGCATGACAACTTTAAACCAGGCTGTCGAGATCACAACAGGACGGGGTACGACTGAAGCCCTGCTCAACTGGCCAGATGTCCAGGTCCTTGTGTCTGTGCACGGGGTGACCACCTTCTACGTCTTGTTCATCGACGACAACCACGGTTGGACTTCCCTCACAACGCTGACAATCCTACACGGTACACCTGCCAAGCTACTGATCTCCGTCCAGCCAGAAGAGACCACAAACGGAATGTCGCCGCTGTCCCCTCAACCCAAGCTGCAAGTCCTCGACGCCTTCGGGTTTGTGGTTGAGGACGAAACCTATCTGAACAGCTTGATAGTTACCGCAAGCCTGGTTCCCCCCGACCAGCCCACGTTGAACACCTTCTCAAGCGGCGCGAAGACCGGCATTGTGAGGTTTGCTGGAGTACGTCTCACCCCTAAGTTCGGGAGTGATTACTACCTCAACTTCTCCTCCACGACACACCCATCGATACCTTCTGTGCTGTCGCAGCCCATATCAGCGGCGTTGTGCCCCAACACTACTTATCAGGAAACCGGAAAGCGCCAATGCACACCGTGCCCGTCAGAAGGCGCAATCTGCAACGGCAGCACAGTGCTGCTTCCGGAAGAAGGGTACTGGCGTATCGACCCTGCGTCAACTGTTTTCTACAGATGCATCTCTAAGGGTGTATGCCTTGCTGAGAAGGACGAATGTGCTGTAGGGAGTGGTGGGGCTCTCTGCCAGAGTTGTGCTAAGGACTATGCTAGACCAAGATCCGGCAGAAAAGGGTGCACTGAGTGCCAGCGTAGCTGGGTAACCCTCCAGGTGTTTGCAGTGGGCACAGCGATGCTTGCCTTCATGTGTGGTGTAACGCTGTGGACTATCTCCTCGTCGCCCACCATCACCACAATGTCGACACGGCTGTGCGTGGTGCGCATAGGGATAATATTCTTGCAGATGCTTGGCAAGATCGACGAGTATCACACACCCTTCCCCGACCCCCTCTTTAGCACACTATTCTTTTTTGGCCGTGTCAGCCTCTTCGACTTGAGCCTCTTCCAGCCCTTCAACTGCTTCATCGGCAACTACTTCCCCATCCTTGAGATCTACATCTTATGGCCTGTCATCGGAGCCATGCTCGCTGCCCTGGCATACCTCGTTGCCAAGGTTGTGGTTAAAGGGCAGACCATTTCATTTGTTAAAGTACTGGCCACGGGGCTGAGCATCTCATTCTACCTGTCGTACCCCACGCTCATCACACACCTGCTGGCGTACACCAAGTGCAACACATACCAAGGAGGCAGCGAAGACATCGAACCCTTGCACAAGCTGTGGGTTGACATGTCCATCGACTGTGGAAGCGACACCTACAAAAACAGGAAGGTGGTGGCCACTGTTATCGCCTACCTGGACGGGGTGGTGCTGCCTGTGCTGTACCTTGTCCTCTTCCCAAGGATAAAAAAATGGGGCAAAGCCGACATGCTTGTGTTCATCACAGGAGGCTACAAGGAATCGATGTGGTACTGGCCTGTGGTGGTGCTCGCAAGGGAGGGACTGGTGGTGGTACCCTCTGTATACGCCTCCGCGTGGCCCGACAGGAAGCTTCAGCACTACCTCCCAATGTGGACTTTCCAAGTGGCGCTCGTTACACAGATTATCATGCAGCCCTTTCAGACGGAGCTGGCGAATAGGCTGGAGACTCTCTCGTTGGCATGCACAACGGTGCTGCTGAACCTATCGGTGCTGTTTCTAGTTAATGACACCCCTGCGGGTGCAGAGAGAGGACTGGCTGTGTTACTATCGATGTTGTGTTTCGTGTGTTGTTGGGTGTTCCTGTACTATTTACTGCCTTTAAGGTGGAGGTTGGTCCTGAAGAGGAAGTTCGGTTGGGAGCGGAGGAAGGTGCAGGAGAAGGGTGTGCCCCTGATACACTGCAGCATGTTGCGGCCTGAGGAGGACACGGAGCTAGAGCAGTGGAAACCGGAGGAGGATTCTCCGGACAGGCCTGTGGACAAGGCATGCTCGTCTGCTGAATGGACCCCGCCCTCTCCTGAGGGCTCACAGCATTCACCCACAACGCAGAGCAGCGCCAACATGTCCTTTTCCGCGTCTTCGAGGAGCCAGCGGGCGAGCTTTCAGCTTGGGGGACCATCTTTCCCCCGTTCCTCTACTGCGGGTTCTTCTTCCCCCTCACCTCGATCTCGCCCGAGAGGCGCGAGTCTTGCATACCCCACAGCGAATCACAGCCCGCAGGCAAGGCTGTCCCAGTCCTTTGTCCCTAAACCAACACGTGTCCGTATCAACAGGGTCCAGCTGTGAGACAGGAAAAAGACCAAAGCAAGGGGGAAAAAAAAATAAAAAAATAGAAAAGGAAGAAGAATATAATTGACAAGTCAAAATGAAAAAAAAAAACCCCAATCAAAAAGAAGAAAACCGTTGTCTCCACCGCCGGAGGACTAAGACATTCCAAGCTGGTCCCCCCCCCCCCCCCCCCCTTCTCCTTCTCATACTTCGCGCGTTACCGTTATCAATACGTGGGCGCAGTTGAACCGATATTTTTCGGAATAAACTTCCGATGGCAGTCAAAAATTTTGTGTTGCCTCCCCCCCCTGTACACTTTTTTGATGGAACAAACAAATCTTTTCGACCTTCCCCCTCGTCAAATAAATAACGTTGTAATACGCCAAATATGAAATTTCTTCCTTTTCTTGGCACCTAGGGAAAAAGAAAATGCCTTTAGGGAACGAAGAAAAAAAAAAGGGGGAAAAAAAGGAGAGAGACCGTCATTGCCGGGTGGCATGCATTCCCGCCGCCCCTTCATGGGCTGTCTTTATATGTTTTTTTATTTTATTTTTTTATTGTTTTATTTTTTTTATATTTCGATTTCATTAGTATTGGTAGCTGGTACTGAACCTTTTTTAAATTCTATCCCCCCCCCCCCACCCTTCCTGTGTTTTTTTTCCTTTTTCTTTTCGGCAGGACAGGAAGATTAACAACCCTTTGTTCTTAAAAAAATCATTTTTTTTTAAAGGAGTAAGCCTTGCATTTTGCACTCATGTTTGGAGGGCCTATGTTGTATTCAGTTCAACGGCAAATTCCTCCCAACCTTCGTAAATGTGGCCTTCTGGTGTCAATGTGCTACCTCATGCACAGCTTCCCGGGATTTGTCCTTGTGGGGGGGGGGGGTAAGAATGGTCTATCCACTCAGGGCCTGTTCTGTGTGTACTGCTGGCTTGCATTCTGCCCAGGTGCCCCTGGTGTTGCTCTTGCGGAAGGAAAAAAAAAAAAAAAAAAAAAAAAAAAAAAAAAAAAACTCAAGGGAAGACAATATCACTTGAGGGCAGCTTCCAAAGAAAAAAGAGAAGAAAAAAAAAAGGAAAACTGGAAGCCACGCACCACCTCAGAAAAACTGCTATATTTGTTAAAACACAATGTAGAGCAGTCTTTAAGAGGGCGATGCGCTTTAGAACTACAGAAACAATTAAAGAAAGAAGAACTACTGAGGTTCAGTTGGGGGAGGGGGATTGATTTTTTTTTCGTTCTATTCTGTTTTCCCCACAATAAAAAAAAAAAAAAAAAGCGTCTTTTTAAGTGAAAACGCAGACGAAAGAACAGGGGGAAAATAGCAGAGGAAAAAAGAAAAAAAGAAAAAGAAAAAAACCCAGCTTTTTCTTTTTCTTTTTCTAGTGTCTAAGGGTTGGATTGTTCACCCACTAACAGGGAACGTGAGCTGGGTTTAGACCGTCGTGAGACAGGTTGGTTTTACCCTACTGATGGAGAGAGAGCCCATCGGGCAGCGTATCTCAACAGCAATATGGGGTAGTACGAGAGGAACTCCCATTTCTAGTCCCTGGTATCTACGGTTGTCCGATCGGACAGTGTGATGTATAAAACATTTGCGGCCCATTACTCAAACCAAAGGGGGGCATTCCTTTTGCTTGGTGCACGCCCCCCCCCCCCCCCCCCCCCACACACACACACGGTTGAGTAACTAGAGTGCCTTGATGGTGGTTGTACTAGTTTTGTTTTTCTCTCGCTTGTCCTTTTCTATTCTAAATAGCAAGCGGGGGGCTTTCCTCTTTAGGTAGTAGTGATCCCTTATTCGAGCGTGTCTCCTATTCTATTGGAAACTTTCGGCCCATGGGAAGCCTGTGGTGTTGATTTTCAGCCTTTAAAATGCCCTTGTTTTCTTTGCTTCACTTTCTGTTTTTTTTTTTTTCCCCCTTCTTTCTTCTTCTGAGGGGAGGGAAAGAAAGAGGTGTTTAGCAACCAAGAAAAGAGAAGAAAAAGAAGGAGAAAAGAAAAAAAAAAAGAAAAAAAAAAAAAAAAAAACCCATCACAATCCCCGCCAACCTACCTCTTCCTTTTTTTTTTTTTTTTTTTTTTTTTTGAAAAGTTGAGAATCACGATTTCCTGATTCGTTTTTCCCTCTTTTTTTTTTCCCTTCAAATATCCCCTCTTTTTTTTTTGAAAACAATATTAAAAGGGGGTGAACTGAAAGAAGAAAAAAAAAAGAAAAAAAAAGGAAGAGGTGGAGAAGAGGGGGGGAAAAAAAAAGAGGGAATCGCTAAGATTTATTCACAGAAACATTCATCAAAACCACAACCAAACAAAAGTTTTTGCTTCCCCCCCCCCCCCCCCCCCCCCCTCTAGTATCCCTATTTCATGCCTTGTGAGGGCATGCCCCCCCCCCCCCCCCCCCCTCCCTCATCACACCTAACTAGAATCACGTATCACTTGGAGCAGTGTGATGCTTATACATGGCACACGGGGAGGCTAATAACAACAGGCATCACCCATGGCTGCCTGTTGCCTATTCTTCTTCTTCTCTCCTCAGTTCGTTTGTCCCCTCTGCTGCCTGTGGGCGGTACGGAAAACGTAGTTTAACTTGCCCATCCTTTACTCTGGGCTTTCTTTTTTTCCGTTTTTTTTCCCCCCTCCTTCTTCTTTCTTTTCCTTTCTTTACTGTCTTATTCCTTCCCCTTCCCTTCTGTTCAGTCGTTCTGGAATGTTCCAAAAAAATATTTTTTTTTAAATTCTTATTCCCCCCCCCCCCCCCCCCCTTCAGAGAGCTGCCATGCATGGGGTATTTACCTTTGGGATCGGATTAACTTTATTTGCCACCAGACAACTTGGGTGAGTCGCAGGGTGCAGCACCGACCAGCTACCTTGTCCTTGTGACTCAATTTTGACTGGAAGACTCAACACACATATATATATATATTGCGACATGATGACACACCCCATCCGACAAGCTTTAGAGGGGAGACCCTGCTTCTGCTGATGTGTCGTGACCACAACAACAACAACCGATTTAATGAGCCTGATCACATTATTTAGAGAAAACCAGACAACTTGGGTGAGTCGCAGGGTGCAGCACCGACCAGCTTCCTTGTCCTTGTGACTCAATTTTGACTGGAAGACTCAACACACATATATATATATATTGCGACATGATGACACACCCCATCCGACAAGCTTTAGAGGGGAGACCCTGCTTCTGCTGATGTGTCGTGACCACAACAACAATAACCGATTTAATGAGCCTGATCACAAACCGTGCCGGGGAGCTTTTTGTTTAGATTCTTTCCAAAATTGAAAAAAAAAAAAAAAAAAAAAAGAAAAAAAAAAAAAAAACCAGACAACTTGGGTGAGTCGCAAGGTGCAGCACCGACCAGCTACCTTGTCCTTGTGACTCAATTTTGACTGGAAGAAACTCAACCACAAATATGTATTTTTGCGACATGATGACACACCCCATCCGACAAGCTTTAGAGGGGAGACCCTGCTTCTGCTGATGTGTCGTGACCACAACAACAACAACCGATTTAATGAGCCTGATCACATTATTTAGAGAAAACCAGACAACTTGGGTGAGTCGCAGGGTGCAGCACCGACCAGCTTCCTTGTCCTTGTGACTCAATTTTGACTGGAAGAATCGAGTGCTGAGTTGGTCATATTTCATTGACATGATAGCAAGTTTTTAGGGAAAACCATGAGCTGGATTAGGAGGTTACAGTATTGCTTTTGAGTACCAGACAACTTGGGTGAGTCGCAAGGTGCAGCACCGACCAGCTACCTTGTCCTTGTGACTCAATTTTGACTGGAAGAAACTCAACCATAGATATATATATTTTTGCGACATGATGACACACCCCATCCGACAAGCTTTAGAGGGGAGACCCTGCTTCTGCTGATGTGTCGTGACCACAACAACAACAACCGATTTAATGAGCCTGATCACAATCTGCATTTGGTGAGGAATTTCCAAAAGGAAAACAAAACCAGACAACTTGGGTGAGTCGCAGGGTGCAGCACCGACCAGCTACCTTGTCCTTGTGACTCAATTTTGACTGGAAGAATCGAGTGACAAGAGTCATGTTTCATTGACATGATGACATCCCACTCGACAGGCTTTTTGGGAAAACCTTTTTACATGTGGTCGGGAACGGTACTCTCCAAACCTGCTGGGACGCTAGTAGGAGCCATTGAAGGGTGCCTCTCGCCTGATGAGGACAGCACCTGGAGGAGTTGCGAGATATGTCCGAAACTGAGAGATGCCTAGTACTGACCATACCCCCTCCCCTTCTTCTAGAGGCCTGCGGCTCTCAGTTTGCATGTGACATCATCTTTTACATTTGCTTTGAGCGGCCCTTTATTGCCACCAGACAACTTGGGTGAGTCACAAGGTGCAGCACCGACCAGCTACCTTGTCCTTGTGACTCAATTTTGACTGGAAGAATCGAGTGATAAGAGTCATGTTCCATTGACATGATGACACCCCCACTCGACAGGCTTTTGGGAAAACCTTAAATGAGCGGTGTGGGTTAGGTGTTTACATTATTGCTTTTGAGTGACCAGACAACTTGGGTGAGTCGCAGGGTGCAGCACCGACCAGCTACCTTGTCCCTGTGACTCAATTTTGACTGGAAGAACATACAAATAAAAAAAAGAACAATAGAAAAAAGAAGAGAAAAAAAGCGATTCCCACCACCACAGGAGATGATACGGGGGGGTGTGGTGAACGGGGTGCGCATGTATGACACCCACTGCCACCTGCCGATGGATGTGTACGATGAAGGGGTCCTGGACGGGGGGCGGAAGGTGTTGTGTGGCATCCACGAGACTGACTGGGAGAGGATGCGATGTGTGGAGGAGAAGAGCGGTGGAGATGTGCGTGTTGGGTACGGGCTGCACCCATGGTGGGCTGGCGAACGGAGCGAAGGCTGGCTTGCGGTGCTTGAAGCGTATCTTCAGAAAAGCCCTTCATGCATCGTGGGCGAGATCGGCCTCGACAAGCTAAAAGGACCTAAGATGGACGAGCAAGTCCAACTCTTCACGCAGCAGCTTGCCCTTGCTGTCAAATACAACAGGCCCTGTTCCATACACTGTGTCAAGGCATTCGGGGCAATCGAAGCCGTTTTTTCATCCAAAACGCACCCCCTCCCCAATACACTGATCCTACACTCATGGGCAGGCTCCCCTGACACTACCAACCTTCTCCTTCGCAAGCTGAAGAAGGCGTCCCCCACGTCGACTCTTTACTTCGGCTTCTCTCATCTCAACATGCGGAGCGGCGACAAGTTTGCCGCCCTAGTAAAGGCTGTCCCACGCGAGAGGATCCTCATCGAGTCCGACTCGCACGACTACAAGAAGAGCTGGGAGCTGGTGTGGGAGGTTGTGCGCACTGTGGCCGAGGTACTGCAGGAGGAGCCTGAGGAAGTCCTGAGAGTGACAAATGAGAATGCCGAGCGAGCTTATGGCAACATGTAGTTATATTATCCCAGGAGGCCTGTTCTTCACCTCCTACAGGAATGCACAAATGTCTACTGCAAGAGGGTTCATAGCACACTCCCTGGACGGGAAGCACTCTGTGTTTTACCACAGCACTTTCACAACGACGTGGGAGCGGGATGAGGATTGTTACACATCGCAGGACAAACTAAGGCTGGTGGGGTCGGTGGTACAGGTGGTCACGGAAGATGCGTTCCAGAAGCATAGATTCAAGGACCAGGCCAGCGAAGGGGTTGTTCTGCTTGCCACAGAAGACAATGAGGGACCCGAGGAAGAGTCAGACGAGCAACTGTATGCTGTCTGGAAGCAGCTCAAGGGGACTGCTTTCACTCTTATAGTGCCCGAATCGGCGAACCTCACCATTGCTGCCTTCGCACTTACTAATATCATGAAACTCCTGCAGACGTTCTACGGCCACAAGGGCGTCGAGTTCGAGGCACGCGACCTCCTCTTACGACCGGAGATATGCTCGACAGTTGTCCCTCGGGTATGGTTAGTGGTTGCACTCATTCATTCACGCACAGGTGCTCCCGAACGGTCTCATCACTGTTGTTGACTTCACTTTACTCAAACAGAACATCAAGAGGAGCGTTGACTTGTTGAAGTGAGCTGCTCGCTTTTTTTGTTCTAAATCTTTCCCGTTTTCGAAGTACCTTTTTACCGTTTCTTTCTCTTTTTGCAACAATTCACGACAGGAAAGTAGAAAAAATGGCGCAGAGTTTCCGGGCGGGGGATCTCCCGCCTGTGTCCCAGATGTTCGGAGCGCAGGGTGTGGGGGGGATAGTCCCGACAGTGGACATTGAGGAAGTGTATGACAGGCTCGAGGAGCCGGTAGCGCCAGGGACTAAAATGCTGCATGAGCTGAGGATTCCCCTTGAGGATGAAGGAAAGACGATCATGAAGAACGCGCTGGATGCGTACCCTGAGACCCCCACACCCGACAGCATTACCATCCCTTGCATTGAGGTTTTGAAGCCCTATGTTCCCGGGAAAGACTACAGACCCACCAACAGCGCAGCCTTCAAGAGCGTGAAGGAAAAACTTCTGCCCACCATCAAGCATCTCCCCGCGCACCAACAACGCAGCGAAATCATGCAGTCTGTGAAGACAAACCAAATCACCGTCGTCTCGGGGCCCCTTGGGTCTGGGAAGTCGACGATAGTCCCGCAGCTCATGCTGGACATGACACCTTTCACGAAGAAAAGGATTCTCCATGTGTCCAGCTCCTCTCTCTCTGTGGTGGCTGTCACGAACAAGATCTCCTCCGACTTAGGTGTCGAGGTGGGCAGTGACATTGTGGGGTACGCGTTGTGCCTGGAGGCGAACATTAAAAGATCATCGCAGCTGATGTGCACGACGCCCAGCATGACACTACGCATGCTGCAGACAGACAAGGACATTGCAGACGTGGGGTGCGTCATCATCGACGAGTGGGAGTCGTGCGATGTTTACAAAGAGCTGCTCTTCTGCCTGCTCAAGGCACTATTGAAGAGAAACGACTCCTTCCGTGTTGTGGTGAACTGCGATGACGCCGATGGCAAAGAGGCTGCAGGCGCCCTCTTCCGTTCGTGCCAGGAGACCCACACCGCAGCGCACATCATGTTGGACGCTCCTATCAGCGACCACGATGTCCGCCCGTACTACCTCGAGGAGGCCATCTCCTACGTGAGGTCGCCTGTTGAGAACCTAGACGCCATCACCACGCCTGATGCAATCGTCGCCGAAACCTCCGCTTTGAAGTCCTCAAGCAACTGGCGCCTCTGCGAGTGGAAAGGCAAGCAGCTGAACATCATCGTCGATCTGCTGATCTCGCACTTTAAGACGCACGAAAAATTGGAAGGTAAGGTGGTCATTTTCCTACCGTCGTGGGGCCACATGCAGGTTCTCGCAGACGAGCTCTTCACCCACAATATCATACCAATCGGCACGCCCGTTGTCCCTGTTCATGAGAACACTCTCCCCGAGATGATCCATGGCAAGACGGTGCTCTCCACCGTCTTTGGGCCTGGTGGTGCCATCCTCTTGGCAACTTCCGCCATGGTTAATGATCTCCCCCTCACTGACGTGGAGCTTGTCCTCGACTGCTGCCACGCCATGCCCTTCAACTACGACTACAAAGTGGCAATGCACTGTGCTGATATCCAGCTCAACTCCAAGCTGGAGCTCTTCAAGAGGATGCAGCTCATCAAGAAGAGCACCGTCAGAAACAAGGCCATTTTCCACCTGATCCCCCGAGACCAGGCAGAGCACGAGTTGAAGCCGAACCCGGAGTTGCTGGTGCATGGGACCGACCTTCGTGGCCCCGTGCTGCTGGTGAAGGCCATCTCTGGCAAGCTTGACATTGAAGCCATCTTCAAGAGCACCATCCACAACCCGGAGCCCAAGGCGGTTGAACAGGCTGTAGATAGCTTAAAACACGCTGCTCTCCTCAACAGAACAGGCACCATCACACCGCTGGGTCTCTTCTGTGCGTACCTGCCTGTCGACTTTACACTTTCGAAGATGCTGTACTACGCGGTGTCCATGCGATGCCTGGATCCCATCCTGACCCTTGCCGCCTCTCTCCTTGCCCCACCTATGTTCTCGAGCTCCTCGGAGTCTATCGAACATACGGTACAGAGCAAAGTCCTCTTCAGTCAGGAATCCGAGTCCGACCTCCTTGCCGGCTTGCATGCGTACCTGACGCTGGAGCAGATTGATGATAAGACCACGAAGGAAGCTGCTTTCTGCAAACACAACAACCTCAACCTGCGATCGATGCACGCGGTCCGAAGGCTCAGAGGTATCCTGCTGGACCTGCTGCTGGAAGTGAACTTTTTCAGAAGCGAGAACTGGGAGGAAGCTAATAAGAACATGAAGGCGACGACCATCATCAAATCGTGCGTGGCTGCAGGGTTGTACCCCAACCTCGTCATGCACTCGGGTGCTGGTGCGAATGTGAAGCTAGCTGCTTCCTTGAAGAAGAACCAAACAGAAAGCGTCGATGCACTCATTTTGCACCCCAACGCTGTGGCAAGGTCCAGGAAGAACCCGATGTCTATCTTTATGGTGTACAGCAATGCCTTCTACACCACCGATAACGAGGGCAACAAGACGGGTGCCATCTACAACGCGACGAGTATCGAGCCGCTGTCGATAGTGCTCTTCTCAGGGGCGGGTGCTGGTACCAAAGTCGCCGAGGCCAACGCAGGCACTACAGGGAAGTGCAGGGGTTGGTTCGCACCCGAGGTCTCGATGGAGTGGGCCAAGAACGGACGGGTGGCATATTTCATGAATGAGGCGCTTAAAACAAGGGACCCGTCTGTCCCACCAAGCAGCAACCTGCCCGTGCCATTCACGTGTGCAACCTACACCGAGGACAGCAAGCTAGCTGTTGTTCTCGATCAGCGGGTGAGGCTCGTCGCCGATCAAAGCATGGCTGAGCTTTCTGTCAAGATGCGCAAGGCGATCGCGGCGGTCACATCTCAGAGGGTTGTGTCTCTAAACACACCGCAGATCCACAGCATGTCGCCAGGCTTGTTCCCCGAACAGCTTATTGACATGTTGAAGCTGCTGCTTCAGAGGTGCGCAAACCCTTCCTCGACGGAGCACAAGCTGCGAGCGAAGTTCTGGGCAAGAAAGGGCCCTTACCAAACAAAGCTTGACCCTGTGTTTAAATTCGTTGCCAACCCTCTAGGTATAGGCGCTCCCCCGCCCATGCCAAACATGGGAGCACCGCCACCCATTCCGGGTGGACCGCCCCCAGGGATGCCGGGTCAGTACGTGCCCCATGGAGCTGCCCATGGCTTCCCTGGTGCCCCGCAAAACATAGCGCAGCCATCGACTGCCGAGAAGGCTTTGATCGATCATTTGGCAGGGAAAGTGTTCAATTCAGGTATGTGCTGCACACATTTTGTAATGCACACACACACACACACACACACACACACACACACACACACACACACACACACAGGCTCGCGCGAGATGGAAGAAAAGCTGAAAGCAAAAGGCGCAGGCAACCCTGCCTTTGAGTTCCTGAACCAAGCGCACCCCTTCAATGGTATGCAGGCAAACATTGCATGACACTGCACAGCGTACTATGAGAACAAGTTGAGGCAGTTGGCAGAGCATGCCGACAAGGCTGGCATGGCACCTGTGAACCAGGTGGAGCAGGCAAGAGCGGAAGCGAGGAGAAAGTACTTGCAGGAGCAGGGCATGCTGCAGCAAGGCGGGCAGCAAATCCCGCAGCAGCAGTTCCAGCAGCCCCTGCACGGGGCCGACATGAACATCGGGTTCGTGCCGAAGAGGGACATGCCCGCGCAAGCGTTCCCCCCTCAGCAGCCTGACCTCAACTTCGGGAACATCTCCATGCGTCCTGGCATGGAGGGTCCCAAGCCGTCTCTCCCGCAAGCCTCCCTGCAGCACCACGACCTCCCACCATCACAGCACCTACAACCTCTCGCCGCGCCCCTTCCCCCAGGCCCTCCGCCCCCGAGCATGCCCCCCAGACCACGCACCATCCGCAGGCCAACCACTCCCAAGAAGAAGTGCGTCCCTGAGGAAAAACTGCAGCCCAAGACGGATGAGGAGATCGCCAACATGAGTAGCGACGACCTCCTTGCTGCTGAGAAGTATGCTCACCACACGTTGCACCACACACCACACCACCACAGGGAGCGCTTGAAATTTGAAATCGAGCAAAACAGCGAGATCTCTGGCATTGGTGACATGGTGACGGCTGTAGGCCCCCCGCCGCCTATATGTATGATGCTCTCTTCACACAACGCATCACACAACAGTAATGCCTTCGCGGCCGCCTCCTAAGGGCATGGGGCTGATAGGACAGCCCGTTGGTCCGGGGCAAGGCGCTCCTGGAATGGACAAGGTGCTTCCCCGCCCCCCTTTTCTTTGCAAAAAAAAAAAAAAAAAAAAAGAAAAAAAATACAAACACGCAGGGTGCGAATCTACCTGCTGTGAAGAAGCCGTCTGTGCTGGTGGGGCCCATCCCCGCGAAGAGCGAAACGAAGGGTTCGAACCTACCGCTTATCCTTGCCAAGGTATAAATAAAGAAAAAAAAAAAAAAAAAAAAAAAAAAAAAAAACAGGCGCTTGGCGAAACGCTCGGGGTGCGAGTCGGGCCCACGCTGATCGTGGGGCACGAGGCACGCATTGACGTGCCGTCGTACGGGATTGAGGAGAAGGCGCTGAAGAAGGAATTCTTCGTGTGCCTGGGGAAGAAGATAGGGATCCACAAAAACGACAAGATCCAGGTGCCTGAGAAATCCTTCCTTGCAGCTAGGTTGGACACGTTGAGGAAGAAAGTGAGCGCTGGGTACAACTTGAAACGAGCAAGAGAGGACAGTGAAGGGAGGGAAAGGATCAGGGATAGGCCCAAGAGACGAAGGTCTGGATCCCCCAGAGGCCGTGGGGGCAGGAGGGACGACCGCAGGGGACGCAGGGGTAGGTCTGGCTCAAACGACCGCTTGGCCATTGAAGAGGGCCGTGGCCGAGGTTCCTCTCCTCAGGCACGTCGTATGAAGCGCGAACCGACTCCTGAAAAGCCCAAAGCTCCTAAAGCACCGGCTGCGAACTACAAGTGCCCCCGTTGCAAGGCCGTGGGCGAGCACTGGGTGAAAGACTGCACGGGTAAGAAATAGTGTGTTTTTTTTTTTTTTTTTACTCGAGTGAGTGTCGACGGGGAGGGGGAAGATAAAATCATCAAAGTACTAGTTTTTTTTTTTTTTTTTCATATTTGTAATGGAAGAGAAGCAAGACAGACATGAAACATGGTAAGGTGTTCAAAGAAGTTGTTTAACAAAACCCCTTTCCCCCCCTCGGAACACCTTGGTCTTTTGAAAGTTTTTGCCAAAAAAAAAAAAGTGAAAAATCCTACGGAGGGTATTTCTGAGCCCGACCGGGAAAAAAAAAAAAAAAAAAAAATGCTTCAACCCCCGTTCAACAAATATGGAATCTTAAAAAAAAGAAAAATAAAAAGAAGAGCCCTAAAATCTTTTTTTTTAGTGTTATTCTACTACTCATCGTTAAATCTCTTTTTCTTCTTCTTCTTCTTCTATAGTATCTATGTCCCCACACATTGTCTAGGGTAGAAAGGGCACGGGAGAATAAAAAAAAAGAAAATGGTCAAAACGATAATGGATAAGCAGATCCCGTTCACACAGTATGGGATGATCGGCTATTTGGAGGCACATGTGGGGGAATATGAATCAGCAAAGGACCTCGAGCAAGAAGCGAATAAATTCATGGGTGGTTTCAGGGTGTACGAACAGCAGGAGTTCAGGAAGCTCAAGAGATTGAAGAGAAAGCCCGACCAAGACGGGTGGACAACCGTAGTTCCCAAAATCAGAGGCGTAAACTCCGCCACAAGCCAAATAAAGCAAGCCACCCAACTGGCTGACTATGAACAACAGCAAGACGACAACAAAAAGAAGAAGGCCATGAAGAGCACGGACGACTTCTACGCCTTCACACAAAGCAAGAAGAAGATACGCCAGCTCATCAAAATCAAAAAGTCCCTTCTCAAGGCGCAGACTAGAAAGGGACCGGAAAAATCGATCAACCTCAGAAATTTTGCGGATAGGTGTTGAAACAAAAAACCCTTTTTTTTCTTTTCTTTTCATATCAGTATCAGTACACACAATTTAAACCCCTCCTCCTTATACTTTTTTTTTCCCCTTTAACACAACACAGGTGTGGGTAGGTTTGAATGGAAGATGGTGAAGCGAGCGAACCCACACAACAAAATGACGAGGGTTCGGAGGATGTGGTGATCGAACGGCGGGTGTTGGGGCTAGCCGCGAGGGCTGCGGCAGTCGAAGCGCTGAACTCCCGATTCCATGAGAAGCCCACCACATCTTGCTTCTGCCTATCGGAAGACAACACCCTACGTGCTAAGGCACGGGACATAACTGAACATCCCTACTTCCAGCGCGGCATCCTCATCCTCATCGTGGTGAACTCTATCACACTCGCACTCGACTCCCCTGATCTCGAGGGCTACGATGACTTGCAAGCATTTCTTTTTTCCGCTGAGCTCGTCTTCGTGTCCTGCTTCGCCTTGGAGGCCATCCTCAAAATCATTGCTTTAGGCTTCTGGGGGTCTAAGACAGCCTACGCACGCAATGTGTGGAATTGCCTCGACTTCGTCATTGTGCTTGTGGGCGTCACCAACGTCATTATGCTCATCTTCGAGGATGGCGGCTCTGCGAACATCAGCGGGATACGATTGTTACGCATCCTGCGGCCCTTGCGCACGGTCTCGAGGGTGTCGGGCATGCGCTCCATCATCGCTACGCTGGCCTTAAGTCTGCCCATGATCGCTGATGTGTTCTTGCTGCTCTTGTTCCTCATCCTTGTCTTCGCCATTGCAGGCATCCAGTTGTGGTCCTCAACACTCCACCGCAGGTGCTACATCACTGAGGGGGAGCTCGATCCTTTTGACACAACACCCTGCAGCACCGCTGCCACAGGCAGGTCCTGCTCCAGCAATGCAACAACATGCCTCTCGGACCCTGAGGTGTACAAGGTGGAGTACATCAACTTCGACCACATGGGCACCGCACTGCTCTTTGTGTTCAGGATCGTGTCTCTCGACGATTGGCCTGAAGACCTGTGGCTGGTGCAGGACACCTACATGCACGCCGTGTGGATCTACTTCTTCATCTTGATCCTCACCTCGTCGTACTTTGCTGTCAACCTCTTCCTTGCTGTGCTGTCGGCGATATTTACACTGCACGAATCGGAGCAGTCTCACATCTCGGACACCCGCCTCAGCGCTGTGGTGGACCTGCTTAGGGTCAACGATGAGTTAACGATACGTCCTGAGAATGACATCGATCTCTCTCCCAAGCAGCTCGAAGATGAGGGCTCGCTTCCGCCGTCCCCGCGTCGGCAATCGATGGCCCAAGGGGCATTATTTAGGCAGTCTGCCGCAGACCTCAGAAGACAGTCGATGGCTATTCTCGCTCAGGGTGGTGTGGGCGGTCTTCCCGAACTGCCGCGTGGTGAGAGCGTGAGGTCAGTGCACGTCCTGTCGGCTGTGCCGCCGCAGAACACGTACAGCGTCATCATGCGTGACCAAGGGGCTCTGGTGTTGCACGCGCCACGGGGCGTTGGCAGGAGGCAATCAATGGCACCAAATGCACTTGGTGCCCCGCCACCCCCGCTACCAACTCTCTCGCAGAAGAGCTTACTGCCGGTTGCCTCTCGTTCAAGTGCACAGAGCAAAAGTAGCAGTTTGATGGCTATCACGAACAAGGAGCCCGTGACCCCCACGCCCTCCCGCACCAGGGACTACGGTGTTGAAGTCGAGTCTGTGGGCAGCGGCAGCGAGAGTGACGGGAAGGCCTCCCTGTTGTCCGTCGGGCCTGATGTCTGCACGCCACCGATGCCGCCCAGCGAGAACCCATTGAAGAACAGACGGAGATCAGCCGAAGTCATGGGGGCAGAAGCCTGCACCGCGTCGCATGTAGACGTCAACTGGTCGCAGGCCAGCGACGAGCACTCCGGCATCATGGCTCTGCAGGAGAGTAGCAACAGCACTGACGTTATGGAAATGTCGTCCCCGTTCGCAGAGACGAAGATCCTGATGATACCGCCTTCACCTGTGCGGCTGGCGTCGACCCAAAAAGACCATTGCAGAAAGAGCTCTGAATTTGCATTTGTAAAGAAATTAAGAAAGAAATGCAACTCGATGCCCGTCTCCCTGACGCCCAGGACACTAGAAGTAAGTAGGAAGCAACAACAATCACGCCCTGTTACTTCATGTCCTCTTGACAAAGGTGCGTTCAAGAGGTACCCTAGCTCGCAGCCTCCTGTGCCATCACAGCCTACAGTGCAGGAGCGTAAGATGCCCCAACTGATGTTCTCCAACCCACCTGAGGGCACCACGGCGACGGCTTCACACGACGGGACAGGCGACGGCATCGACAACATGGTCTCGCCACGAAGTGCGTCCGGTATGAGGCGCAGCGTGACGTGGAGGCGCAGGCGGCGTACAAACAGCTCTGTTGTGGTGGCGGGCTCCCTCATTCCCCCGCAGTGGGAGGTTGCCGTTGACATGAGCGCATTCAGCGACGTGGACCCTGTGCTCGTGGTGCAGTGCAAGACCACCGAAGACATCACACGGTGCAGGCGGATATGCATCAAAAAAGGCTACGGTGGGTTTTCTCTAACCGGTGGGTTGGCCTCGTTCAGGGAAGAGACGGGAGAGGAGTGCGGGCTCGGCTTGACAGAGACGCCAGGTACCAGCTTCCATGTCGTGACGTTATGGGAAGAAAGGAAACACACAGACGCATTCCCTGAGAACTGGGTGCAGGAGATGGAAGTGGAAGACGACCTGGAGGCCTGTGTGCAAGAGTGCATGCATATGGGGTACGGGGGGTTCAGCGTTGTGGACGGTGTGGCGAGGTTTAAGGAGCAGCGGAGCGAAGAGTGCAGAGAAGGCTTAGTGCACAGCGCGAACTCTACCTTCTATTTAATTAAGAAAGAGGGCGGGTGGCGGATAAAGGTGCGGGCGCTTGTGATGCATCCTATGTTCGAGAGGGTGATGCTGATGGTGACCATTCTGAACGTGGTAGCGCTAGGTGCAGACCACCACGGCATTGACTCGACAGGGCTGCTGGTCATCGAGATCGTTAACATTGTGTGCACACTGATTTTCACAATTGAAATCGTTGTCAAGATGATCGGGCTGGGTGTGACCCTCACCTTCAGGGACCCTTACAACCGCTTTGATGCATTCCTCGTAGTGGTCGGCGTGCCGCAGCTTATCATCAGCTTCGTCGGCTCCTCGACAGGCGGTGGCAACTTCCTGTCAATCTTCAAGATGATGCGTGTGGCGAGAGTGCTCCGATTGGGCCGCAGATGGACACGCCTGAGAGAGACAATCCGTATTGTCCTCGAGAGTCTCACGGCGGTGGCCTACCTCTCGCTCCTTTTGCTTCTCATCCTCTTCATCTATAGCATCTTAGGGATGCAACTATTCGGTAAATCGGGGACTGAAGATAGGCTTAACTTCACGTCTTTGTGGAGGAGCCTGCTCACCGTGTTCGTAGTCGTGACGGGAGAGGGTTGGGTTAAGGTTCTCAAGAACACGATGAAGGCGGTGGGGTGGCCTGCTGCCTTCTACTTCGTGTCGTTGTTCATCATCGGGCGGTACATCATCCTCAACCTCTTCGTCGCCATCATTATAGAGAGGTTTCAGAACAAGCGGGAGGACGAGGAGCGTGTGCCGGACGACATGGATTGGGTCGAGAGCGACTCGGAGCACACGGTGTCACCACCTCCGCCGGAGTCCACTGTCGACGAGCCCACGACGCTGGACGGGAGGTCGCCTACAGAGTCGCGTGAGAAAGGTAGACGCGTGCGGTCAGTATTTGAACTGAAGCTGCAAGGAGGGACCGTGAACAGGACGAACAGCACTCCGACAGTGCCGACCACCACGCACGACGGCACACACAGCAACGGGGGCACGCGCGTTACAATTGTCGAGCCATGCGACGAGCCCTATGATGGGCCTGTTAAGCTATCGCCTGAGTGGTTCGGGGACGTCACGTGCGGGTGCATCGAACACACGAACCCCATCAGAGTGCACCTCACACCCATTATCACAAGCCCCCTTTTTGACAAGATCATCATCGCCATCATCGCCCTCAACCTGCTTGTGCTTGCCTTCGAGAACCCCTCCACCAAGGGCGACTTCGGCGATGCCTTCAACTGGATGGACCTCGCGTTCACACTACTGTTCGTTCTGGAGATGGCAGCCAAACTCGCTGTGCTGGGCACGTGGAACACCAAGCACGCCTACCTGCGCGATCTGTGGAACGTGGTGGACTTTGTGGTGGTCTTGACCTCCGTGCTGGGGCAGTTCGTCCCGATATTCCGTGTGTTCAGATCTTTCAGGGTCTTCAGGCTTATCACTAGGAGCGAGAATGCCAAGGTGGTGCTGTATGCCACAGTGGGCGCCGTGCCGTCTGTTATGAACGGGCTGGTGGTGTCAGTCTTTGCCTTTGTGCTGTTTGCGATTCTTGGTGTGCAGCTGTTTAAAGGCGACATTGTTGTGTGCAGTGACTCTGTGGTGGCCCACCGTGCGCAGTGCAATGGGACCTTCGTCAACGATGCAGGGCACGAGGAAAGGCGGGAGTGGAACTTCGACAGCGACTCGAACTTCAACAACGTGGGCGAAGCACTCTTCACACTGTTCAAGGTGTCCCTCTCCGAGTCATGGGTGGACATCATGTTCGCCGCCGTCGACTCCAACAACTACGACACAGGCCCCACCAAGGACAGCCGACCCGCCGCCGCTCTCTACTTCGTGTGCTTCTACGTGATCGCAAACTTCCTCTGTTTGAACCTCATCATCTCGATCTTGATCAGCACCTTCTCTATTTACCACGAAGCGAGGTTTATCCAAAACCATGAGGAAGAGGAGAAGGACCTCTTCGGTGGTTGGGAGACGGACACGGCAAGGTTCGAAATGATGCGACACAGGCTGCTGACTGATGGGCAGAAACGGTGGGTGCGCTCGCAGCAACTGCTGGCGCGTGACATCCATTACACTGAGGTGCCGAAGAACAAGTTTCGAAGGCGGCTGCACAAGCTGGCCAGCTCGCCAGAGTTTGAATGGGTCGTTGCTGGGGTCATCGTAGCTAACTTGGTGCTCCTCGCGTCGCAGCACCGTGCCTCAGGGGGCACTTACAACACCATGTTCTCGGTCTGCAACAGAATCTTCATTGGGCTGTACTGCTTGGAGTTCGTCATTAAGCTGCTAGCCTTCACGTGGAGCGGCTACTGGCAAGACGGGTGGAACCGCTTCGACTTCTTCGTGCTGTTTGTCTCGCTGATCGGCGCAGGTGTGGGCGAGAACCTCACGCTGTTCCGCGTCTTCCGTATTGGACGCGTCCTGCGGTTGTTCCACATGTCGAAGGGTTTGGCAAAGATGTTCACGGCACTGCTGTACGCCCTGCCGCCCCTCTTCAACATCGGACTCTTGCTTGTCTGTGTCTTCTTCGTGTTCGGGGTCATCGGTGTTGATGTTTTCGGGGAATTGGATCTGGAGCTCAACCCGTATCTGAATAGAAACATGAACTTCAGAAACCTCCCCGAGGCAAGCCTGTTACTATTCCAGGTATCGACAGGGGAGTTGTGGCTGAACGCGTTGAAGGGCTGCAGGGTGTCGGAACCATACTGCAAGGAAGGGGAGTGCGGGTCGGGTGGTGCGGTGCCGTACTTTGTGTTCTTCATGGTGGTGGTGTCCTTCTTGATGGTGAACCTGTTCGTGGCGGTGGTGCTGGAGGCGTTCCAAGACGCGGAACAAGTCCTCAACAACGACTCGTTAATCTCCGCCTTCAACGAGTTCCGAAGGAAATGGTTGTCGCAAACCTACGAGCTGGACCACGACAACGACGAGATGGACGTCGACGAGTTCATTGAACTGATACGGGCAACCCCATCACCCCTGGGACCTGAGATCAACGGAGGCTTTTTGAGGCTTTTAAAAGACCTTAACATCCCAGTTGACACAAACCTAAGGGTAGCATATCAGGACGTTGTCCACGCACTGGCGAGGAAGGTTTTCAGAATAACAAGAGAAGAAGCCTTCGAACTCGCGCACTTGTCGCATGTTCGTGTAACAGATGAGATGTTCACAGTAGCACACGTGTATTGTGTCCGAAAGATCGGGAGGTTGTGGAGGGAGCATGGGAGGAGGAGGCGTGATTCAAAAGGGCATCTTCCTGCTGCGCCGTTTGGGTCGATCACGTCTGGGCATGATGTGTGCGATCCTGTCACGAGGGAGCCGTCTCCTTTCCATGCTTTCACCGCGTTCAATGTCCAGCATGCTGGGGGGAAGGTTCCCTCGTTCAGGTCCATGAACGACCCTTTGGACTCATCCAATGCCAATTCTAAGAGGTTGTCTGTTTATGATTACATACCGCACAAGAGGAGCGCGCGGAGTACTCCCAAAACTAGCAGGACACCTTCGGAGGCGAATATAACAGTTGGTGGGAAACACTGTCATGTGCCGACGGCCTCGGATATTGAAAGCAGGCTCTCACGGTTTCTAGACGCCCCTACCCCCGTCCCCAGCCATGGCAGTCGCAGCCGATCTGGGACACTCACGCCTTGTTGATGATGACACTTCGTTGTGGGTTTTTTTTTTTTTTTTTTTTTTTTTTTTTCTTCTCCTATGTTATGGTTCTTTTATTTTGATCCCCCCCACCTCCCCCATCCAAAAAAATAATAATTTTTGGGAAAAAAAAAAAAAGAAGAAAAAAGAAAATAGGAGATATTTGAGCGAGAGGTAGATTTTTTTTTTCTTTTCAAAAAGAAGAAGTAAAAAAAAAGGGGGGGAAGAATGTGGTGTTATATATTTATATTTTTTTTTTGTTTCTTTTGTGGGCCAATTCACCTTAGTACCCGGATATCCCAGCTTGACACATTCCCTCTTGTTTGGCTATGACCCCGTGTGACACACTAGAGAAAACGGTGCCGAGGGGGGAAAGTTGTCTTTCTATCAGGGCAAATAACCGCAACACCATTCAGCAGGCTTTCACATTAGGTTCCAGGAAAAAAAAGAAAAGAAAGTGGTGAGTGATGGGGTGTGGCGGAGACCTGTTTTTGCCCAGCGCCTCAGCGGCCTAGAGCCCCTAAAGATTTAAGTGAATTACCTCGTTTTTTTTTTTTTTTTTTTTTTTCCCTTCCGTGCGTGTTGGTTTCTTCTGGTGCCTGGTGGGGGGGGGGGGGGGGGAGCTGCCCCACCCCCCTTTTTTTCCCCCTTGATTTGTGGGATAAAAAAAAACATAAAAAAAAATACACCCCACCCCTTTTAAACTCATATTGCTCCCCCCCTTTTTTTTCTCAATTTGTCGTGCAAAAACACACCTTTTTTTGTTTTGTTTTCTTTTTTTTCTCTCTCTATAGTATGAAATGTTTTTTTTTTGTTCGTTTTATATTTATTATTATTTTAATCGGGAGAGAAAAAAGAAAAGAAAACAACAACAAAAAAAAAGTTCTCTCTTTCTTTTTTTCCCCTGTATGTCTCTCCAATAGTTCAGTGGTTGAGGGCTGTGTGTGTTTTTTTTTTCTCTTCTTTTTTCTCCTCCTTTTTCTTCCTCTTTTTTTGTTTTTTTTTATCTTCCTGCAAGAAGGGGCGAGAAAAAAAAATAATAAAATATTGCAGCGTAAGAGCGGTACAGACTGGTCACGCCCACGCTCCCCCTCCCCAACCCCCGGCCTGTGGGAGGCCATTTGGAATAAGTGGAGCAATTTGAGACCTGTGGTTCCCCTTAGCAAAGCTGCCTTCCTTGGCTTTGAGGCACTTAAACTAGTTTAATAAAAGGCATCCCATATCAATTTGATCCCCTTCCCCCCTCTTTTTTTTTTTTTTTTTTTTTTTTTTTTGCGAAAGAATAATAAAAAAATACTGTATGGCGGGTAGGGGACAGAAAAAAAAAGAAAAATCGATTACTGTTTCTTTTTCTGCGGTTTTTTTTTTTATACTCTCGAAAAGCGAAGGAAGGGAAAGAAGGGAAAAGAGGAGGGGGGGAAAAAGAAAAAGAAAAACCCCTCCACCTATGTTTCCCTGTGCCCACACAAACGTATGTCGTTTTCTTCTTTTCTTTTTTCTTTTTTTCTTCTCCCCCCTTCAAACAAGGAAAGAGAAAAAGGGAGAAAAAAAAAAGAGAAAGGAAGGAAAAAAAAAAAAAGCAGAAAAAGCAAAATTACCCCTCCCCTCCCGTCCTTTTCCTATTCCTCTCTGAGGGATCAGAACCTTTTTTTTTTTTAAAAAAAACTTTTATGTGTTTTTTTTTTTAAAACTCTATATTTCCCCCTCCCCTCCCCAACCTTTTTTTTTTTCTCTTCCATTTATATCCCTCATCCTCCGTCCCATTCTGTGTCCTTTTATTTGTCCTTTTATTACGCCTCATAACTCTAATAATACCCGTTGTCAACTCATTTAGGGGAGAAAGAAGGGGGAAAAAAAAAGAAAAAAAAATGGCCACCATAGAAGATCGAAAGCGCCACGAGGCGGCTTTGACAGCATTTGAAACAGACAAGCACCTCACATCTGAAGTTATGGACGTTATCCAATTTATTGGGGAAACAGGGTGCAATTGGTATAGGGAAGGGAAAAAAAAAAAAAAAAAAAAAAAAAAAAAAAAAAGCTACCCTTGGAAAGATATCCAGCCAGTTATAAAGAGCAAGGTTTGCGAGGTCTTGGGGCAGGCCCCGACGGAGATGAGCGAAACTGAAAAAGAAGGCTTTGAGATGGATAAGGTACGAGTGGGGGGGGGGTGGACCACACCAAACACACAGGAATCGGCGCTAAAATCTATTCAAGAATTTCATGAATCCCCTTTCACGCTGCAACGCTTGTGTGAAGTTCTCACCGACAAGCCGACGCTTGAAGGCAGGAAGGGGAAGCTCATGTGGGCGTTGTTGAAATTGCTTAATATCCGATCAACTCTCTCCGTGGACAAATTTTTATATGAACAGGTATAAAAAAAAAAAGAAAAAAAAAAACCACAGCAACCCAAACAATCTGACTGTGTGTCAGTCCCGGCTGGTGTCCCTCTTGAGACAGACATACCCCTCCCTGACCCTGCTCCTGCTGTTGCCCCAACTCCCGAGACACCTGTGTCGGAAACTCCTGAAAATTAAAAAAAAAAAAAAAAAAAAGCAGGGGGAAAGAAAAAGAATAGTGTTGTCCCCCCTGTGGTTGTCCCCATCGCAACCCGTTTTTACTCTGTCCCCCCCCCCCCCTCCTAGTTCAATTATTATACAAACAAAAGAAACGACTTAGCTAAAGGGCTCTTATGATGCATGGATCATAAAAAAAAAGAGAAAAAAATGAAAAAGAGGGGGGGAAATAGTGGGGGGGGGGGGGGGGGGGAGGACCGGCTTAGATTTTAAATTCTCCTCTGCTATGTATGACATAAGAGAAAAAAAAAGGAAGGAAACCTGATTCTCCCCCCTCCCTCCCCCTTTTCCCCCCCTTATCCCAGCCCCACCATCCATGTGTTTTTTTTTTAAAAAAATTTTTTTTTTCTCTTTATGCTTCGTGACAACCACAGCCAAACAACAACATTAGGAAGCAATGTTGGCGTAGAAAAGAAGTTGCTCAGAAATCAATGATTTTTTTTTTTTTTGGGGACCAATGTTTCCAACCTCCCTGTGGTGGTTCCTGGTAATTGTGGTTTGGAGGAACACAAGCGAAAGGGAAACTCTCGTTCTAAAGCCGTACACGTGGGGAAACCTGGGCGGGGGTGGAGAGCCCACCCTACGCGTGGCGCCAGTTAGCATCGCCCTCAACGGAGAGTCCCTTATCCCATTACATCGAACAAGGAGGTGGCTTCACCAGGTCAGGCAAGTAGCCTCCCCGCGGCATCGTGCCAGTGAAGCAAGCCTCCCACAACTCTCCAGTTGGTGTTTAATTGCTTCTGTGGCTCCTCTCCCTATTTCAATTTCCAAGCTTTCTTTACCTCTCCACTTTTACTTTCTACGGGACCACAGGGGACTTGGGAGGCTTCGGGGCGAAGTTTCACAAGGGTGGCCGCTGTGTCACATACTGGCACCACTAAAATCGAGACAACTTTTTTTTTTTTTTTTTTTTTTTTTTTTTTTGCCAGGTGGGACAAAACTAAATGTAGAACAGGCCCCTACGTGGCCAAAAGTATAGAATTGTTGCTGACCTCCTCGTGGTACCCACCGGGCAACGGATGAGTGGAAGTCCCTGCAGTATGCTCATCCGGCGAACTGGCAACAGTGGGCGTATGGAGCATGGTGAACAAGATATCCCGGCGTAACAAACCCCTTTGTTAATCGTGTCGATGCTTAGGGGGCTTGGATTCACCGCAACCGCGCTTTGAATTGGGCAGCAGGTCGGGCCGCGAAGCGACCCAGGTGTTGGCAACACCTCCCAAAGCGAGCTGGGGATGCATGCGCACTCTAGCTTACGGGCGTAAGATAAATGTCCCCCTCCCCGGTCGTGAGGCCTATGGGTGTGGCACGCCATGTCTGAAACGTTTAGCTCCCTTGAAGCTCACACCAGTGTGCGAGTTTAGCCCATTTTTTGGCACGTTGGCGATGGCTGTGGTGGTCGTTGCAAGAGCGCCTATAGGTAGTATTGGACGATTCAGTTAACAGAATAGTTTTTTTTTTAGAGGCAACTTCTTTGTTTTTTTTCTTTTTTTTTTTTAAAAAAAAAAAGGAAAATGAGCATCACTGTGTTTGTTCGAACCCCCCTGGATGTCCATCCTGTGGAACTGACAGGAGACGAATCACTGCAATCAATGTACAAAAAATCAGCGAAAGCAGCAGGTGTGAGCAGTACCTTTCGGCTGTACTCCGAAGGTGCCGAGCTGCCGAATGACTCAGAAACACAGATTCAAAACAGCGGTCTAGTTCATGGGTGCGAAGTGCTGTTCGGAGAAGGCACCACTCTAAAGGTCCGTGTTGAAGACCTACCAACACAAAGAGAAGCTATCGAACACTGCTTATCGGAGCACCCCAACCTTCTTGTTGAAGTGGACGCATCGGGGGCCACCCGAGGCGTACTGTGCATGTCTCATGTTTTTACAAATCTGACTACCGTGCGGAACCTCAAGGTGGTGGACCCCTTGGGGGCCGTGACTTCGATTGCCGACTTCAAGCCTTGTGCCAACTGGACCTATCATTACAACACAGATACGGTCATAGGGAAGCCTCTCATTATCTCTTTCGACCTTCCAAGGGTTACCAGAATAGGTTGCGGTTTCCTGTCATCCACACACACTCCCACGTCAACCTCCCCTTTCGAAGTAAAGGTGGTTTCGGCAGACCTCTCGGGTCTCCCTAATGTGAGGCACATAGGGGATGACTGCTTTGTTGCGTCATACTCTTTGACCTCTGTTGTTCTTCCCTCGTCCCTGCATCATATCGGTCATGAGTTCCTTGCATTTTGCTGGTCTTTGAAGACGGTCGACCTTGCCCCTCTTCGGGGTGTGCAGTCCATAGGTGACGGGTTCCTTTCTAAAAGTGGGATCACCACCGTGGACTTGGGTTTTATGACAAGTGTCACCAGCATCGGGGATGCCTTTCTTGCAAACACGCGCTTGTCCAGCATCGACCTCTCCCCACTGGGTAGTGTGGAGTCCATTGGAGATGAGTTTCTTTACGGGGCGCGCCTCACCTCCCTAGATGTGTCGCCGCTAGTGCGGGTGAAGTCCATCGGGTCTCTCTTTTTAGCGGAGTGCAAGCTTCTAAAAGCGATCGATCTGGCGCCTCTGAAAGGTGTCAAGTGTGGTTCAGGTTTGCTTGATGATTCCGGGGTCCCTGATAGTGCTGGTAGGGTTCCAAGTGCAGGGTGCTGCTGTGTTGCGTAGTCAGGAACACAGTGAGGTTTGCGGCTCCAACACAATACGCTATGAGACTTCCGTCTGAAGAAAGAAGTCCCCCCCCCCAAAAAAAAACTTTTTCTCAACGTGGAAAAACCTTTGACGTTTTAACCCCCTTTGTCCTCTCTTACACCCAACCAGCCACTTCACTTGGTTCCATCACGACAAGTCCAGCGACGTTCTAGCCTATGGACATGTCTCCCAGGCTTGGTTTTTTTTTTTTTTTTTTTTTTTTCCCGGGAGACTTCGGGATTTTCGAAGGTTTTTTTTTCCCCTCTTTATCCCCCTCCCCCCTGATCACGTTAAGGGTATATATATAAAAAAAAGAAGGGGGTGAGGGGAAAAGAAAAAAAAAAAGAATGCAAGAACAACTCCGTGCTGCGCGAGATGTGTTCAAAAGGCTGGGGCAGGCTGAGGACAGCTTGCGAAAACAACAGGTGACACCTCCACCAGAGAGGAACATACAAGTCTTGGCGGAGCAGCAGGGGTGGAGGTATTTGAATAACGACCACAGACTTGAAGAAGGTGAAGCAGGCATCTTGGCACGTCCAACTAGGCTGGTCTACGAGGGGGAGGGGGAGAGGGTGGAAGAAGAAGACGTAACACCAGAAGTCACGCTGGTGCTCACAGTGCAAATTTCTTCCGGTGAAGACGTCACATTGGTTCTGAACCCAGAGGACAGCCCACTTCGGGTGGCAGAGGACTTCATCACCAGGAATGGCCTCCCCCGTGCTGTGATTCCACCCCTCGCCGCGAAGCTTACCACTACCTTGCAAGAGGAACGGGCAAAGCTGAAGAAAAGCCAAACAACACCACAACTCCCACACCCTTCCGCGTCGCCTAAAAAGCCTGCGCCTGGTGCATTCAAAACCAAGGGGCGTAGACAGCCCCTTTCCAATATCCCTCCAAATTTTGCGTTTTCGGCAGCAACAACAACAACAACAACAACGCCGGCTCCCCGAACACCGTCACCGAAAGCCTCGCCTGTTAGAGGGGAAAGTCCTGTGAATAGGATAGGGTTGAAGGCAGGGCAGAGGTTATACACGGAGGGGGTGATGGTATTTTTTTTTTTTTTTTTTTTTGAGTGACTACTGCGCCCCTTGTAATGCGCCTGCAGTTGCTTGTACGGATTCTTAGGAAACAAAAAAAAAGAAGAAAAAAAAAAAAAAAAAAAAAAACCATACAGCATCAGAAGGCAACCGCAGAACAACGGAGGAGAATGCTAGATCTTGAAGAGCAACGCGAGGCAGCGAAATCAACGTTTAGTCCTGTGATATCTGAAGCTGCAAGAAAGATGTATGCAGATAATACAAAGGGAGAGAGAAAAAAAAAAAAGCAGTCGGCGACAGGACACCACATATCGAAAACGCCCCAACCCCTCACACGTCATGAAGCAGGAAGACCAAGAGATGCAGCACTGTACCTTCATGCCAAAAATATCTTCGCACTCGGACCGCATTATGCAAACGAGAACCAGCCCCCACTCCGCCCCTGCTTATGAGACGCTTTACTTGGATGCAGAAGAGAGGTTGATGAGAGTCAACACTGACAGGGCCACTTGTTGTTCGTAAGAGTTGTCCCCCTCCCCCTTTTTTTTTTCATTCTCCACATTCTTGCTTCACTACACGGAAATGGAACCAAAAGAAATAAAATAAAAAATGTTATTTTAGAGCGTTATTTAGAATTTAGAAGTTCCCCACCTTCCCACTGTTTTTTTTTTTCTTCTCTTCTTTTTTTTTTTTCTTGCCTGTGGAAAGAAAAAAAAAGAGGGGAGAAAAAAGAAATAAAAAAGAAATGTCGTTCGACAATAGGATGAAACTTTCAAAAAGACCGATGATTAAGGTGGGGAGTCAGTTTCAGGTAAAAAAAAAAATAATAATAATAAAAAAGAGAAAAACTACAAACCGACACGCGAATTTGGATTTTCCAAACGTTTTCAAAATATTTTGTCCATCCACGGTAACCACTTTTGAAACCCACCAACCACGGCAACTTAGCGACATGTGTCACCATCCACGGTAACCTCGAAAATTATTTTTCATCATCCACGGCAACCGCGAGAATCTTTTTACCATCATCTACGGTAACCACGATGGCTTTTCCACCATCCGCGGCTTGAAAATATTTTCCACCTTCCACTGTCCTTTGCTTGACTGGCCCACCCTTCGTCACTACTTACCTGCGGGGTGGTGGAAAGTGAAATTCAGGTTGGCATGAACGGTGTAAAATTTTCAGCCGTGTCTGTAGTTTTTCTCAAAAAAAAAAAAAAAAAAAAAAAAAAAAAACCCAACCACAGCAAGACCACGGCATCTTCGACCCCAACGCAGTGGTCGAGACCCCACACAGGATGAGGAGGGCGGTTGAACTGGAGTTGCCAGTCGAAAGCACCTCTCTGAAGGTGGGCAGGAAACACATTGAAACCAAGCAGGACGAGCCGGATTCAAAAGGGTTCAGCGGGTCACTATACGACCCCAGCAAGAGCGACCGGTTCCAAGCCACAATGAGGCAGTCTGCGCATGGTAATGTAATCACGGGCGAAGGCTGTGAAGAAGACTCCTTCCAGTCCCGTGTAGGGAAGGCTACCGTCCACCAGCCTACCGGAAACTTTCTGCAGCACAACCCCGAGGAGTCATCCCCCTACGTCTCCCGCAGCAGGCATGAAAATCACGTTAAACAAAGCCGCTCTTACTGCCCATGGGCAGTCGATGACCACCATGTCGAACCAGAACAGCCTTACAAACCACTGCACCCTTCCAACATCGATCATGGAGACGTTCTCTCGGGCGGTAAAATGGAACCGAAGTACGCAGGCAGGAGGCAGTGAAAGGACCCCCCCCCTCTCCTTCTCTCTTTGTTGTCCATGTTTAATTCTAGATTTTTTCCTGTTTTTTTTTTTTTTGCCCCCCTCTTTTCTCCTCTCCTTAGACACATTATCCCCTCCTCTTTTCTTCTCTTTTTTTTTTTTTTAAATATTTCTTATTGTCTTTCCGTTGTTGTGTCCAACACACCATCACCAGTTGGGATGGAGGAGGACATGACGGATGAAGAGCTTGCACGGGAGTTAGAAAAGTTGCGAGTCAATGTCGTGCGTCAAGTGGAGATCAATAAAGGGCTGACAGAGTTGCAGAGGAGGCAGCAGGTGATGACAGCTGCAGAGCTGCAAAAAAGGTCTCAGCAGATATGCAACAACCCTGTGCAAGATACGTGGACCTCACACCTCACAAAGGACGGGTATCCTTATGTGTATAATTCCAGGACAGGTGACAGCCACTGGGGTTATGCCCCTCCCCCCTGTGCACACTCCCCACCCCGCGCCTCGCCACCCCTCCTTCCTGTGCGTCCCACGGACGCAGCTTCGCAGCTCCTACGACAGCACGCAACACCCCAATCCGCGCGATGTCCTTCTTTGTTCCAAACAGCACCTAACATATCCTTCCTGTAGTTTATACGTACCCAGTTTTTTTTTCTTTTTTTTTCCTTCTTTTTTTTTTCTCCTGATCATTTCCCTTTTAACATCATCTCAGGAGCACCATGCCGGGCAGCACTACCGGCGACCCCAAGGAGGAAGGGGCGAAACAGGAAGACCCACTTCCCGAGGAACAGGCAAACCAAGCAGACGAACCTGTTCCTGAAGGTGAGACGAAAGAAGTTGCCGAAGACCCCGTCCCTGAGGAACAAGGGAACCAGGGGGAATCGACTCTTGTAGAAGATGAAGTGAAGCAGGAAGACCCTGTTCCTGAGGAGCCCGTGCAGCCTGCAGCTGAGCAGAGCGATGTGTTGAGCCTGCCCAAGTCGCCAGAGGAAGACGAGTTTCAAGTGCCCGAGGACGCTGCGTCTGTGCAGGACAGTGAGGACCTGGGAGGCAGTTCGTCCTCAGAGTCCGAAGACATGGGAACAATATACGAAAGAGAAGTGAAGAAAAAGAAGAAAGTGAAGCCGAACTGGGTTGCAAACATCCTTATCGAGGGTGGCAGCAACCTCAATGTAGGGGGCTGCTGTGGCAGTGGGACCACCTTCCTCGTGGCAAGGCTCGTGACGGACAAGGGTTCGGAAAAAAGGGTCACAAAGAGATTCACACAGCTGCCGCCTTCCAAGAACGAGAACAGCTGGAGATCTAAAGCTCAGCAGGTGGACATCGAGAACTGGATGGGACCCAACCCCAACTGGCGTGCAAGATTCCAGCTCCCCCTCGAGAACTACAGGGACACCAAGCTCCACAATCCCATCATCGCAGTCGAGGTGCACGAGCGCCGTTCCCTGGTGGATGTTAAGATTGGTGAGTACATCATCCCCGTGGCACCGCGTTACACGGATCTGTCCACAGTGCACCCTGGCGAGGTATCTGAAACAGGTTTCCTACGCCCTGGTGACGACGGGTGGGGTGACTGCATGCACGAGGCCGAAGAGATCAATGCACCGCTTGGTAGTGGCAAGATCAACATCAGACGTGTCTACTTCAAGCCGCTTTTGAAGAAGCTGCCAAAGGAGATCCCCGAGCTGTGGAGGGGCACTAAGGTGCTTCCCAACATGCATATGTGGGGCTTGAGTCTGAAGGGGACGGGCGACTTGAGGTCCGACAACTATATGCTGGAGAAGGGCGACGACTTCGACCTGAGCACGATGACAGGGAAGGTGACCAAAGTGAGGAACAGGAACCTCACTGTCCAGGTGCAGTGGGATGGCGACTCAGAGAAGCGGTGGTACAGGAGCGGGCTGGACGGGATCCACGACGTGCTGCCCGTCTCGCACAAGGCGGGGTCCGGGGACACCGCTGAGCATCTCTACGTCACAGAGTGGAACCCCATGGACCTGTTCTCCCCCAAGCAGATCCGTCATATGCTCTTCGTGCTTCGCCAGATGAACCAGCTCGTGATTCAGGGCATCACCAACCTGAGGGCCACCCGAACAAAAGACACAGAACAGCGAAAGCAAGAGTTCCATGATCTTATCCAGAAGGCCCTCCTCCCCTTACCCGGGTGGCTCAGCCTCTATTCCTTGTTCTCGGTACTTGTTGAGAACTACGACAACCTGACGAGAAGCGAGTCGCAGAGCTTCCGCCAGTCGTGGGACAACGAGGCACCCACGCTGAAGAGGGAGATCATCGCTGGGCTGTTTCACCCCAGGTTCCCTGCACGCGATAGGTACAACTTGCTGCTGACGTGCAAGATAATTGACGAGGACATCAACGAGTCGACGGAGCCCGTCGAGGCCACTACTGTCGACGTCGAGGGGGAGGAGTCCATTGCAGCACCTCTCACCAGGGCAGACTCACAGGCGTGGGAGGAGCTGAAGCGTTGGAGGGACACCAACCGCTACACGGAGGCAGGCCTTGCGTACATCAAGGGGGTTGTGCACACGTGGACGAAGAGCAACAACACACGCAACGTGAAGGACGCGCTGGACAGGCTCATCCCCAAACTGGTTGCAAGACTGCAGCCGCAGGACGAAGTCGGCAGGTCTGCTGTGCTGAACGACGTGTTCATGAACTGCGTGCTGAAGGACGCCGCTACCTTTATGTACAAAGCAGAGAAAGACTTGCAAAGCAGAACAGGGGTTCCAACAACAAAGACCGTCCAGGAAATGCAAGAGCAGAGCTCTAACGAGATGCAGAAACTGCTGGCACCGTTCGGCTCGAGTACCGACCAGGGCACGGGTCCTAAACATATGTTGGAACTCTGCAGGGCTCTGGAAGAAGTCAGTTTACTGCAAACCTCCGAGGCCATTGAGAGCGCTGTCGGTTGGAAACCGAGGCAGAGCGGCGACAAATTTGTGAAGGACATGAAAACCATGACCCGCAGGCACAAGAAGAAGCTCGTCAACGAGAAGACCTCATGCTGCACGTCGGCGTGGAGCACCGTGAAGCCCTATTTGAAGTCCCCGATGAGAAGGTCATGCGACTACATGGAGGGCAGGCTGGGGTCAGCCATCGGTGAATACTTCAGGTTCGTGAAGTTCATCGTGCACATCAACCTGTTGTGCTTCTTCATCTGGGCATACTTCGTGGTCGCACCGTGGGTGGACTGGGTCAGCAACGATGTGGTAAACAACGGCACTGCAAACGACGTCGACGTGGACTTCGCGAAGGCATTTGGGAACATGATCGGTGTGCTGGGGCACACTGAGTACAACGCGACAAACGTGACGCATCCTTTCAGCATTGCGCGTGAGGAGGGCGATTGGTTCCTTTACGGCGCGTACCCCACTAGGCTCGACATCAACTACAGGATCGGTGCGGCGTACACAGCAGCCTGCTTCCTCACGCTCATTGCAACCTTCCTGTTCATCGCTGTGGAGATCGGAAAGCGTGTGAAGCAAGAACCATCAGGACTGTCCAAGACGAACAACAGGGAACTCTTCAAAGCCAAGTGGAAACGTATCCTCGGCAGGGAAATCATGTTCTCGAAGTCCCGCCTGTCGCTTGTCGACCAACGCATCGACAGCGCTGACATCTCATTGGACCCCATCAGCCTGGAGCAGATCGAAGACAGTGCCATGATGCAAGTCATGGAGGAGGAGAACGCCATCAATTTGCTGAGCTGGCCGATCGGCCTTAGTGACGCCGAGGGCACCAAACTTAAATTGGAAAGCTCAAGGCAATTCTGGGAGTTACAACACGCATTGATCGGCTACCAAGAAGCAGAGCTGGAACATGACGGAGCTTGCTGCTCCGAGATGCGTGTCAGGCAGTACAAGACTTATGTAGGATGGTGGTTGTCTGTCTGCATCTTCGTAGAGTCCTTCATCCTCCTATTCTTAATCCTTGACAACCGTGAGAAGCTCAACACTGACTACAACGAATGGGTGGCGCCTATTTTGATCGCAGCCGTGAACAGTGGTACTCCTGTGATCCTCAAGAAGATCGTGCAGATTCTTGAGTACTACGAGGATAATAGGCTAACCGTGTACCACATCATCATCAGACAGTTCTGCTGCAAGATGTCTAACATGGTGTGGGTTATTCTACAGTCCATCAACACCACCAACGTCCCAGGCCAGCGCTGCACTGTGAACGACACAGCAACGCTTATATACCAGCTGGTAGCAACTGGGTTGGCTTTGGAGGTTATCTTGTTCTTCGCTTCAGGGTTGGGGCTCATGTTATTCGGGAGGGTCGTGGTGTACCCCATGGCGGTGAAGAGTATTTTCATGAAGACCATGAATCTTAAAACCCCGAAAAAGTTTAGACCATCATCTGAAGCAGCGCTGTCGTTCACAGATGGAAAAGTTACCATTGATGATGACCTCACCGAAGAGAACAGATCTATGTATGTCAAGGTGAGTAACGTAATCGACTTGTATGAAGAACCCAAGGAGGCGGCGCTAAAACTAGACCAAGCAAAAGAAGTCCTTCTTGACAAGCAGAACTCCAACGACCACGAGAACGAAAAGGCCGCTTTCAAGCAGGTCAGAAAACTGCAACAAGAGGCGGTCAACATTAAGAAAATCGCTCTGACGAAATCCCTGCAGGAGAAGAACCTCGACAGCGAGATGTGCATGCAGACGAAGCTGCACGCGGAACGGGACATCATCTTCCAAACTTACATGTTCACCATGGAGGACTACAAGAAGTCCTACGACATGATAAAGCTCCTGAGACTTCTGCGAAAGATGAACAAACACATTCCTGCTGACGTTGCGATGACAACTGCAGAGTGCCTCCCATTGGACGAACTCATGTGCCCCATCAAGCCAGGGGCAGTAGGGTACCATGTCCCCCGTGACACAAAGCCGAAATGGACTACAGTTCCCGACCTCGTCCTCCTCGATCAGTTCGGCGAGCTAAAGGACGTTGTCAGGAACCAGCTGCTTACCGACGTGGAGAAGAAGAAGATTAAACAACTGGACGAGAACCTAATAGAGAAGGTGAGCACTGTCATCACTATCCAAAACGCATACTGCAAAACTGTGAAGGAGCAGGGCCGCACCACGATGAAACAAGGAGGCGAAGTGGATGAAGAAGATCTTGAAGCCTTCCATCTGAGGAAGCAGGACGCTGAGCTCCACATATGCGAACACAGAAGGGAACTGTACGACATGCTGAGGCTGAGGGTGTACCTCAAGCAAAAGAAAGACTACACGCAAAAGGTGAACAGGCTCCTGAAGGACCTGAACGACGCCAGAGAGAACATGCCCCCCGCAAATGGAAAATCTGAGTTCGAGCTCCCACAGCAGGTCATGTCCTTCCTGTACCTTCAGTCGCTCGTGTGGGTGGGGTCCGTCTTCTCGCCGATGATGATGGTGCAGGGCTTCCTCGCAACGTTGATTTGGTTCATCTCGCAGAGGTACTTTGTGGACTGGTTCCATGTAGGGTCCAAGTATGGCACGAAAATTAAAAAAAAAAAAAAAAAAAGGCGTCCTATCGCAATTGGGAGCTCCAGCGTGTTCTTCTACTATCTCATGGGGGTGGTACTCTTCGTGGCCATGATCCCGATTGCAGCGTTCATGGACACAACAATGGTAATGCTAAAAGGGAAAAGAAAAAAAAAAATAAATACAGGACTGTGGGCCACACTCAGGCACAACACCGATCCACGGGTTTTGGGAGTGGGCCGGCGACTGGCCGGACCCGCTTGACAAGATCACAGCGTGGTTCTTCTCCCCGTTTGTTCTCGTGTCGATTATATGCTTGCAGGTCGGGGTTCAGATCTTGGGATACATGAAATATTTCGGGCTCAGCAGAGACGTGGAGTCTGCTTACAAAGAGGTATTTCTTTTTTTTTTTTTTTTTATAATACAAAATCGGCAAATACAGCTCGCCGAGCAAAAGGCAGAAGGGAAGGAAACAGCTGCCTATATGCTGCGTTACACGCAAGATATTCAAAATTTCCACAGATCACAGCTGTTGCTTGAGCCCAACTTGATGCTTGACACCACCTCTGATGTTTTCGTGGGTGGTAAGGGGTCAGTGAATTTAAGTTACACCAACACATTCGAGACAACAATGTGCGGATTACTCAAGAGATCACCTCTTGATCAGCTCGAGCAGAAAGTTTTACAAGGCGACAATGCTCATGTGCTTAAATCTGTCAAAGCTGCTAAAAACAACGCTCCGATGATGGTTTCTTCAATTTGGGTTAACAAGTGAGAAGAAAAAAAAAAAGAAAAAGAAATGGTAAGGGGAAAAAAAAAAGTGTTTAACCGTCCCTCTCATCTCCCTTACGTGTTATCATTTATTTTTTTTGTGTTTTTTTTTCTCTCTTTTTTTTCTTTCTTTTTTTTTCTCTCTCTCTCGGGATCGTTCTCATAATGTCATTGTCAAGTTTCTTGGGAAAGGGGGAGAAAAAAAAAAACAAAAAGGAAATCTCCCCCTTGCTATACATAGAACGATTGGTACGAGAGGAGGGGGGGGAAAAAAATGAAAGAAAGAAAAAAAGAAGAAAAAAAAACCAAGGAAAGAAATGAAAGAATGGTCAGTTATTTTACACTTGTCCGTGGCTTATAGGAAGTACAAAGAAAGGTGAACTCGATCATCTCCTTCAAAAGGGGGCCCATTTTCAAGTACGAGTAGTCTTAGATATTTCAAGGGCAAGTGTAGAATAATCGACCACATGAAAGAAAAACGAAAAAGAAAAAAAAACAAGAAAAAAACGAGGCGACAGGAGAAGGAAGTGAGAGAGGAGGGCGGCGCTGTATGAAAACTTGCTGCCCTTCCCCCCTTCCCTCCACCTTCCCTCCCTCCCCTTTTCTCCACCCTCCCCCACTGTGCCGACACGAGTAGGGGGACCCTTCCTTTCTCAATCTCCCCTCCACCCCTCTTTTTTTTTTTTTTTTTTTTTTTTTTTTGTACGCCATAGATACCAAACCCTTGGAGAATGCAAGTAGGACCTTCTCCCCTTCTTTTTCTGTTTTTTTTTTCTTTTGCATATGATTCCTTTCTCCTTTGTTTTTTTTTCTTCTTTTTCTCTTCGTCTTTCCCATTCTACACCTGTTCGCATTACTTACCATCAGGGGGGGGGGGGGGGTAGGTAGAAAAAAGAAACTGTAATGACAAGCCAGATAGAGCATTCCCGCCTTAGTTAGTCAGTCGACTTAGTGCCACTACATGTGCAACGGACTGATGAGGATGTCAGCAGCATTTGAAGCCCGATAGTTACACAGTGCAAGACCTGTTCACATCAGGAATAGTTACAGCCCACAGCCCATGGAAGGCCGTCGGTGTTATTCAGATCCGGGCACCCGTGACCTATGAGCTGCTCACAGACGCAGCTGTGGCCAATGCGAGGACAATGCGAGGGACGATGCATGGAGGTGCAGGCACACAGTGGACTGGGAAGCTAACCTGCAAGGATGGATCAAGAACAAACACGGCAAAGCCCTTGTTAAGCGGGTTTACACCACGACACCTTCAGTATTCCGTCAGTTCTAAACATGACCGTGGCATTCCAAGACTCTCCATGCCGTGCAGTAGCAACATTGTGAAGCACACGGGGCACATGCGAAGTCATAGAGCACCCAGCTCAAAAATCATTGGCCTGTTATTATCCGGGATTTAAACATAAGCCGGAATTCGAGACAGCTTACTATAGCACACGCTGTTTTTTTTCCGAGTTGATGCTTCATGACACATCCTCACCGGTACCACGTATCGTGGTTGCTGTCTGCATTTACAAGATCCTGGAAGAAGGCATGGTGCCCTGACTAGCCCCAATGTGGTCAGGATGCCTATTCTAGATGGTTAACATTTATAGGAACTGAGTTCCTTGTTCTGAGCAGAGCAGCCCTTCATAACCGTCGCGAAGCTGTGGACCCGGGTGGCAAGGGCAACAGTGGTGAGAAGGCCTGAGAAGCCGGTATACTCGCCCAGGGTGCAGAACACGACGACAGACGCAGTATCGCAAAGCATCCAGAGGACTAGCTGGTGGGCGCGAACGCGAGTGCGAGTGCGAGATGCCTGGGGTGTGACGCACTCTGCAACGTAAGGGACGGGACCAGCATCCTTCTGCAGCATACCACTTAGCACTGCCGAGTACGGCCAACGCCGACTGCGAATGGTGGCCACGTCAGCTGGCCACGACATATATATATCGGTACACGAAACTGCATTTCAGGAATAGGCCCTTCCACCCGGGGGAACCTCTTAGCCCCGAAATTCTCCCTTGTACCACAAGCACGGCTGAAGAAGAAATACTTCCCAGGTGTCTTGTTTGTCCTCAATTGACTGAGAGTCCTGAGGTGGGGCAAGAACGGAGGGCAAGTGTCCTAGGCAAACCTTGCGAAGAAGATCCACATGGGTGGTAGACCTAGCTGGCTGGGCAAGAAAACTCGGCAGAATCCACGGCGTTTTGGACAAGGTGCACCTAAAAGGTACAGAGAATCACCTGATTTCGACACTACCTGCTGTCACTACTGCAGGCTCCCTTCAAAAGACACCTTTTTTTGGACCAACCCAGCGTTTGCACAAAAAGTAGTCTTTTAGCCGCCTTATTATAGGACTAGAGGGTCCAAAAATCTGGCCAAAAAATGAGTGATCGGAATTCATCTCGTCAAAAATAAATAGGAAAGGACCCCCTAAAAAAGGTTTATTACACCAAAGTTCGCAGCAGAAGATGCGGAATATTTGAGACAATGCGCAGTACTGACAGCGCAGAGAAACGAGTGGTCGGACCCCTTCGTGCCTACTACAGAGCACAACAACGCAATCCACCCTACGTTCGTGCGAGAAGTTGTGTTCGCCAGGCGGTTTATGAAGCAACAAAGTCATTATTCTTGTTTTTCAACAGATCAGAAGTTAAGAAAGTGGTGGGGTTGTGTTGTGTTGTGTTGTGTTGTGTTGTGTTGTGTTGTGTTGTGTTGTGTTGTGTTGTGTTGTGTTGTGTTGTGTTGTGTTGTGTTGTGTTGTGTTGTGTTGTGTTGTGTTGTGTTGTGTTGTGTTGTGTTGTGTTGTGTTGTGTTGTGTTGTGTTGTGTTGTGTTGTGTTGTGTTGTGTTGTGTTGTGTTGTGTTGTGTTGTGTTGTGTTGTGTTGTGTTGTGTTGTGTTGTGTTGTGTCATATTGATGACCCCGTCACTGCTGCTCCCCAGCAGTCACGTCTCAATCAGAAGAGAGTGCAAACTTACTTCGCGCTGCTAGGTGTGGCAACCTGTATCACCTTGTTCGTACGGGGAAAAAAAAAAAAAAAAAAAAGTTCCGAATCGGGTTTCGAAATAGTTCCATGATAGCTATGTTCTGTTCCATACGTCCCTTCCCCCTTTTCTTGTAATCTTCCTGTGGAATTAAAATAAAAAAAGGGGGAGGGGGATGGACAGCAAAAGCAAACACAATGTGCAGCTTGAGGTTAAGATACCATTCTGTGAGTCCATTATGGTCGAGGCTGAAGCAGCTGAGAGCATCCAAGACGTGAAGGACAAGATTGGTACGATGTGCAAGCTGTTTAAAGACACCTTCACCTTGACCTTCGATGGAGAAGAGATAGGGGGCGACACCGACTGCAGGCTTGTCAGGGAGCTGCCTTTCGAGGACTGCAGCACGTTGCAAGTGGCATACGACGATCAATACACAGCTCGCAAAGAACTGCGAGCGGCGATGGGAAGTAGATATTTCTCCGATATCCAAGGGTTCTGCGACAGGCGTGACCACGACCTGGCGGTTTGTGAAATTGTTCCCTTGCTTGAGAAGGCAGGCTGGCTACGGAAGCACATAGCGAAGATCCTCATTTGTGCGAACCGCAATGGCCATGAAGCAACTCTGGACTTGCTGATGTCTTATTACGCCGACACTCTGAATAGCTCCCATTTACAACACGAAACCGGCATAAGTATGGTGGGTGAAAGGGGGAAGTAAAAAAAAAGAAAAAAAAAAAAAAAAAAAAAGAAAAGAAAATCAGGCACTTCGTTGCTCCACCTTTGCGATAGGTTTGACACCACCAGTAACCCACATCTGCACGCGTCTCTCTTCGAGCTCTTAGCCCGCCACGGAGCGAACGTGAAACTGGCAAATGGGTCAGGGAGAACTGCACTGCACATGCTGGTCGGCAACGGGACTTCGAATACAAACGCGAAACTGTGTTGTGCGATCCGCCTGCTGGAACTTGGTGCTGATGCAAACGTAGCTGACAAGAATGGTGTGGTGAAATATATATATATTTTTTATCCACGACACACAGGCAGCACGCCTTTGCATGATGTGTTTCAAGCAGAGGTTGAGTTGGATGACTTCGCCAAGTACTTACTTCGGAATGGCCACATCACCCGTATTGGTGTTGCCATGAAGGATAAGAAAGGCCGCACACCTCTACACACTGCCGCTGGTAGTTTGTTTAGCTTGGAAACTATCGACATCTTGCTGCAGCACAAGGCAGATATCTATGGAACAGACCGTAGAGGAGCGAGGCCTTTGCACTATTTGATGGGCTCTGCAGTTGACCTGAGGGTCTTCCGGACAGCAGTGGTTCGTTTACTTGGAGGGGATGGGATCAACGTGGAGGACAACAAAGGGCAGACACCTCTACACCATGCTGCTTTGTGCACCCGCGACGATGCGGGTGAGCGTGTTCAGTTCCTCCTCAAGCTTGGTGCCAGCGTGATGGCAAGAGACAACGAGGGGAGAACACCCTTACACCTCGTGAAAAGGCCTTGTGTTGAAAAACTGCTCATGAATGAGAAAAGCAAAATTGTTGATATATGCGATGCTTTTTTGAAACACAAACCGGTGCGCAAGAAGGCTGTGGACCCTCATACACCGCATTGCAGCAAGGTTGCCAAGCCCGCGAAGTCTCGGCAGGCTGCCAAGCACCCCAGTTGGAAGTGATGGTTGATATCCTGAAAGCTCGATTTTTCTCTCTTTTTTGAAAAAAAAAAAAAAAAAAAAAAAACTCCCCCCGAAATTCCAAATTTCCAGGTTCAAACTGGGTTTTTTTAATATTATAGGGGTAATTCACTTAATCCAAAACCAGTTCTAGGGGTCCCGAGACGCTGAGCAGGGCTGTAAATAATAACTATTTGTTTGTGGCACAGCCGGGGATTAACCTGTAGAAGGATAACGGTTGCAAAGCCTGCCACCCTCAGGGTGCAGTTCGCTCGCTTGTGAGAGGGGGAAAGGAAAAGAAAAAAAAAAAAGAAAAAAACTGTTCTTATTTTTTGGATATTAAGTGGATTGCCCCTTTGCACACAAATAAAGAAGGACTTGTTATTTCCTCTCCCCCCCCCCCCCCCCCCCCCTCCCCCCTCTTTTTTTTTCTTATCTCATCTTTTTGGTGAGCCGTTTGCTAACCCACAGTGAGTTTTATTGATTTGCTTGCTGTAATAACTATTTAATCCCAACAAGAAATGACCTTCCAAGGGCCCGCATTCACCGTGATTAATGGGGGAGGACCAGCTGTGAATTAAAGAGCCTCCCGAGTGCGTGAAGTTTAAAATTTCAGAAGAGTGGAATAAAAACAACTATTTCCCGGAAGGAAGGTTTTAAAGCAGGCCCCAGTGTCACGGTGGCCCCCATGCTACAACTTATATTCGGCATTTCGTCAATATTCATAGACAGGACCCTAGTGTCAAAAAGAGTGTGTTAATCTGTTCAATATTTAGTCAAGGTTCTTAAGTAATGGTAACACAGGGCGGTTTAGCCAAAGTAATTATACTTGTTTGTGGTAAAAAAAAAACAAGAAACAAACACACGTAAACTATTCAATAAGTTTAATGTCACCAGCATGACGCCTATTTACTGAGCCGCATGCAACAGACACACGAAACCTGTTTCGTATTTCGTCAATGCTCATAAAGTAGACCCCCAAAATGTCAAGAAGTAACTCCCCTAACTAAGCACACGGAAACTATTCGATGCCGTTGAGATCGATAAGAGCACCCCACTGGGCAGGTCATGAAGCAACTAACGTTATTTCTTCTTTCTTTCTTTTCTTTTCTTTTTTTTTTTTTTAAAAAGGTTGTGCCATTTTTACCACCTATCCCCCCCCCCCATCCCATCCCATGGTTAAATACAACAAAAGCTCCTCAATGAGGGAAGGGAGGACGAGAAAAAAAAAAAAAAAAAAAAGAAGAAACAAAAAATAATAAAAGAAACATAAATGTTCAGGGCACGAAGGCAACAAGAGTCAAAGTTGAGGTTTGGAGATGTACTCACTGCAAGGATACACAACGCAGCTACGGTAACAGCAGTGGTGGTGGCTGCTGGGGAGGACGGACGGGCGCTATGCATGGTAGAGGGAAAGCCACAGCGGCTCGGGGACGTTGAAGGGTTCAAGGACAACGCAGAATGCAAGAACTTCGCGAAGCTCATAGAGGTCAAAGACTTTGTAGAATTCACAGTACGAGGGGCGGACAGGAGGGTGTCACGGTGGACACACCACAGCGTCACATCTGCCTTGACGACGAAACTTATTCAGCATGACGGCACAGAGCACCCTTGCGTCGGGAAAGTTCTCAACACAACGGGCTCATACACACCATTCAAGAAAGCACTGCAAAAACAGGCCCGCAACATAGCCTTCTGGCCACGGTTGGCCGATCTTTGCAGGAAGAGCAACAACCATCTGTTTGTGCACAAAAAGATTTCTGATGACAACGAGTCCCTGCAGGTTTCGCATGTATTCGCATCCCACTGCAGTCTTATCGATGTCGGCGGCCGAGCAGGCTGGTCGTTAAGCCTGTCCGACCGGACAGTGGAGAACGCCTTCAACAATGCGATGGGGCTGTCGTTCGAACTCTACTTCAGATCCACGCAAACACCTGAGACGGACGATGAATCGAGCTCAGGAGATGATGAAGAGGCCTGCACGGCCCGCATTGTAGGGAGTCTGGTTGTTCTCTGCATTGCAGCAGATCTACCCAGCAAAATGTACACCATCAGTAGATGCATCGATGGTGAAAGACAGCACCGCCTCACCGCGTACCGAACATTCATGAAAGAAAACAAACTGGCGATCAAAACATTCGATAAAAAAATAGAACGTGGGCGCATGCAGGTGATCCTCTCAAGCGAAACGGCAAATGTGATACAATGCACCGAGTGCGGCATGGCAGGTGTCAAGACAAAAGGTGGTCCGCACAAATGCCCGAAGAACAGGCCCGCTCCTTCAAAAGAATACTCATCGTCAGTACTACTGTCGCCTTCATCTATATTTGTCGTCAAGATTTCACCCGAAGAAAAAGAAGAAGCAGCGGGCCTTCCAAAAGGTAAAGCACTGTCCTCTCTAATGTACCTCTGCCGGAGATATGACATAGTGGTTACATCCCTGCTCTCAGAAGAGCGAAACTGCATGCGCCTTATTTTAGAGCTGCATGTTCCTTACTTCACGATGGAGCCGCGCTTTCTGCGGGAGGATCCGAAAAATAGATACAGGCACAAGTACCTGAACAGCTCCATGCAGCTTACGATTGATGTCTCGCATGGTGCCAGCGAGACACTCCCGATTTATTGCATAGCTTCTTTGCGCGCAATGAAAATTCTTGCTGATTTTTGCAATATAGTTCTCTAATTGAAAAGGGTGTGTGTGTGTTGTGTGTGTGTTTCTTCTTCTTCTTTTTTTTTTTTTATATTATTTGCTGTAAACTCTATGTTAAGTGTAGGTATACTAATTCGCCAAAAAAGAGGGGACAGGAGGGGGGGGGGGGGGGAGCCGACCGTTTTTATGCTTTAAAGTTTCCCCTCCCCGAATCGTTCTATCTCTTTTCCCTTCTTCTTCTATCGTCCTCTTTCTAAAGAAATAAAACAACCCTCCCTCCACACACAAATTCAGGAAGAGAGGGGCTACACTGAAATGGTAAAAAGAGCACGGAGTATAAAATGAGTGGGAAAGGGGACGGCGGCGTCAGCCTCGCACAGATAAAAAAGGTGGTGGAAGGGATGACGCAGGTGCAGCAAGCCCCGAGCACTGTGCTGTCAAGAAGATTTGTGCGGTATCTTGGAAGCACCGAGTGGGCAGACCTGACGTACGCAGCCTGCCTGGAGAGGTACAGGGAGGAGCCCAGCACCGACGTCCTCCTCTGTGTAACGCTGTTGATACGGCAGTACCTGTCTCTTCATCCCCCTTCTGTGTCGATGCTTCACAGTATTCTCACCTTTGTGCGGGACCTTCTACGTCACGACTCTAACTCCTACGCTTGCCGATCTCTTATGCACCTTGAGAACGCGGTAATAGCGCACAGCGACTCACTCACTGGCTCCGACATGACTACATGGAAACAGCTAGTTGACGAAAGCGCGCCCACGCTGACCCCTCCCCCGGGTCAGGGGTCGATGTCCCGAACCTCTTCAAAGGGTTCTTTTCACTCCTCAATGTCCGTCGTGTCGCACAGCACCCCGAGGGCCCACAGACGCCGACGGTCAGTCGCCAACGCCCCCATCATCGCCGGCCCAGGGTGGCGAGCCATAGAATACGACGGCTTCGCAGACATTAACAGCTTCGCGGGGCACCAATGGAAGCCCTTCTCGAAAAACCGATACAAAGGCCAGGCAGAGGTGATCCCTTACGAAGTGCTCATTGCAGACGATAAAAAAGAAGCTGCTGTCCCCAAGACAAGCAGTCACGGCCTGTTTCAGTACCACTACTACTGCGAGCAGGTCCCCCTTAACATCTCGAAACCCGAAATGGAGAAGATCATGGCGACCCTGTCGTCTGTCCCTGGCGGTGTGTGTGGCATGGGGCCCACACACGCTGAGGTCGAGCTTGCTGAGAAGCTTGTCATCAAGGTCTTCTGCGACTCTTACGCCAGCCACCTGAAGACAGCGATGTCCTCAATCCGCCTCTCGACCCTCTTGTGTCTCTCCCTCCTCAAGGACCTTGTTGCCTCGCCTTACATCTGCGTGCGGAAGACGGCGTTCAACATGGTGCTGAACCTCTCCATACACATCAACCTGTTGGAGGACCAGCAGTTCTTTGCAGAAACACAACAAACAAAGTCGCACATCCCTGTGGTGCATCAGGAGGTGGTGTGGCTGCTGCAGGAGCTCATCCTTCATTTGGTGCAGTGGGACGAAGAGGACTGCGTGTGGCAGAACGCGATGGTGTGCTGGCTGACGGTGACGAGCGACCCTGTGACGGGGTTCCCGACAGACAAGGCACTACGCGACATAGATGTCCGGGCGCTGAAGAGGTTTGCGGAACTGCCGAGCGTTCTGGAGGACGAAACGGTTTTAGGGTCTGTAGTGAAGATGATCTACACGGCAGTGGTGATCGATGGTAAGTTGGACTCCACAAAGCTGGAACTGTTGGGCGGGTGGCGGTCGGTAGTAGATTTATTCGTCTGCGTGCACAGCTGGAGCGCACGCGTCCACTGCTTCCAGTTGATGTTCTACCACGTCACCGAGCAGATGATGGCTCAGAACGACCTCCGAAGCGTTGTCCCCCCCGAGCAAGGCAGGCTCGTTCTCGACACCGTGCTCACCGAGTTCATAAGGGCGGATCTTCACTGGTGCCTGCCTGCGCTCTTCAAGTACCCAACTGACTTCCAGTCGTCTCTGCTTCAGTTCATCACATCCGAAGGCCCGATCAGGGAAGGGTACAACCGGGGTGTCGCGCAACACATTCTGCAGCACCTCCAAGGGCTTGCCCTGGAGTACGCAAGGCTGCCAAAGGTCATTAGAGAAGATATCAAGAACCTCTTCGACAGCAGCGACAGGATGTTGCTAAGTATGAAGCAGCTGTCTACGCTTGCAAGGGCCAACAGTGAGTGCAGGGCAGCGAATATAGAAAACCGTGCCCTGGCGGCACGGTGGTTATTCACCCTTACGAAGCACGCTGTTGAAGGCCAGCAGGCAGGAGCCACTTTGAAGGCCCATGTTGAGGGCATCCTCAGTGAGCTCACTCACGAGAGGCTTCACGACATCAGGTTGCTGTACCTAAACGTGACGGGGGCGTACCTCTTACTGGTGTGATTCGTTTATCTAATTCAAAAAAAAAAAATTTTTTTTTTTTAAATTTTTTTTTTTCCTGCAGTTGAAATCTCGTGAAAATGACTACGTTACTGTTATAGATGCTCTGCAGCAAAGTCTTCAGGTTATGGTTACGGAGAAGGAGACGCATCCGCAGGTATAATTTAATTTCTTTTTAAAAAAAAGATTATTACCCCCCCTCCCATTCCCAAGGTTCTCTTGAAAATGTTTTACATGATATTGGAATTCGTGTGCACCTTGTCACGGGATCCTCGTGCTGTACAGAGCCCGAAAGACACGATTGTCGATATGTTGATTTTGGGCTCGCTCGAGGTGTGTTTGAGGGGAAAAAAAAAAAAAAAAAAAAAAAAAAAAAACAGGTGCCTCATACACTGTTAGCAAGGATAAAGCCTGAAATACTTGTGTATATGTTCGTGGCGCTGAAGCCTTACCGTTCTGCTGGTGTCTTGACAGCAAGACACGGGCTGTTGCTGCTTGTTATTTCTCAAGTTAGTTACGATAGGTCGCTCCTCTCTAGCGTGGGCGGAAAAGACTTTTTCTGCTCTCTTCTTGCCGATGACTCTCGACGGCTGGCTCTGGCCGCCTCACTCTTCCTCATTTCCCACTTTAGTACCTCGGAACCGAAGCTGTGGCAAGCCTCCACAAGAGCGCTCCCCCAGAAAATAGAACGGCCAGTTGCCCTTGCGCAGCATGTCCTGCATCACTCTAAAATAAAACAATAAAGGAAGAAGAATGAAGGAAATCGCCGGCCCCCTTCTCTCCCCCCCTCCCCCCTTTTTTTTTACCCACCCACTCCGCCATCTCCTCATCCCCCCCCCTTTTTTATACTTAAGACGAGCCGTTCAGAGTGTACTTTCGTTACGGTAAGATAAGAAAAAAAATGAACAAAAACAATTTTTAAAAAAAAAAGGATGCACCACAAAGGGGGAGGGGGGTAGGGAGGATCACAAAAGGAGTTGTACATAAAGGTACGGAATAGGGAAGGGGAAGTACGAAAAAAAAAAGTGGGAAGGGGGGGGGAAGAAATATTTTTTTCAAAGAATAAAAAAAACGGGGAGGGGTAAAAGAAAAAAAAAACGCATCCCTGATCCATCCCACCACCCCAACGCAACAACGGTTCCCCCCCCTCCCCTTTCAAAAGATTGCTCCACCCCCCCCCTTTCTTTTTTTTCTCCCTATTCCCAACGCCTATCCAAAAGATATTTCTGATCCGGTTTTCTTTTTCTTTCTTTTTTTTTTCGTTCTGTACTTCTCAATGTAAAGAAGAGAAGGGGAAAAAAAAAAAAAGGAGGGGAGGGAGGCAAACAAATGTTAAAACATGTAATACACGTAGCCCTGCTATGGGCGACAGTACAAGGGTTCTGCGCCACAGAATTGGACTGCCAACTAAACGGCGCTTGCACGAACGGGCAATGCATTTGCGACAAAGGCTGGAAGGGAGAGTGGTGCCACCGTGTCAACGAGGGTATCTCAACTGTGGTGTACCCGAAGACGAGCGACACGGCCAGCTGGGGGGCAAGCATCGCCGGAGAGCACAACGGTGAGTGGCATGGCTTCTTCAACGTAGTGTGCCAACAAGAAACCTGCGCACACACCAAGAGGGCGATGATCGCGCACGGGACAAGCCCCACACCCAACGGTAGGTTCACCTTCAAGGACGTAGCAATCCCCCCTGAACTGGAGAATGTACACGCAGTCCACGACACTGCTGCATCGAAGTGGCTTTTATTCTACTTCGACCACTTAAAACCGATGCCGCCTACAAATTGTACTGGTGGCAGTACTGACGCAGAAGTGACGGTGACGGGGTCCAACCCCGGTCGTCTTGGTGTTGCCTCCGCACCATCACCTGACGGTCCCTGGTCGACTGCCCATCCTGTTATTAACGGCCCCACTACTAACGGGTACGGGATCAACCCTTCAGCCATGCGCTTGGCAAACGGTTCCTACCTTTTAGCGTACAGGTACAACCCTGACACGACTGGGAACATGACGGAAGCCCTTGCGCTTGCCATTTCAGACCACTATGAAGGACCTTACTCTGTTGTGAACGGGAACCTCACAGGTGGGCCGTTCGGTGTGGGTGGCAGGGCAGGCACGGCGGAGGACCCTTTCCTCTGGGCCACCCCGCGTGGCTACCACATCCTGTATCACCAGTACAATGGGTCGGTGGGCGGGCCTGCTTGCGACTATGACAACGGTCGTTGTGACTTCCCTGGTGCGCACGCCTACTCCCCTGACCTCGTCACGTGGCACAGGTCGCCGTACCCTGCCTACACAACCACCGTCAACATGAGCGGCACGGCAACAGAGTACAACTTCCGTGAGAGGCCCGGCATCATCTTCGGTGCCGACGGCAGTCCGCAGTACCTCGTCACGGGGGTTGAGACGGGGCTGAAGAGCGGCCCCCCGTGCAGGAGCGTGTCCGTCGCGTCGGAGCTGCTTTGAGTGATAGATCGTAACAACCCCATTTCTTCTTCTTTCCTTTTTTTTTTAACGTTGGGTCTATCCCCCACCGCTCTTGAGGAACTCATGATGTCGCTGGTGTTATCTGTGCTGCTGGCGGTGCAGGTGCAGGGATGTGTTCTGGAATGCGGCGGGGTGGTCAGGCCCGGTGAAGTAGCGTGGAACGAAGGTGCGAAATCATGCGAGATGTGCCTGTGCACAGCAAAGGGGCTGTTGTGCGGTGAGCTGCCTGAGGGACAAGGGCAGAGGACGTGCGCCACGGTCAAAACGTGCCCAACGAACTGTGCAGGCATCAATTGCCCACAGGAGGGTGTGTGCAAGGTGAAAAAGAACGGGTACGCAGTGTGCAAGCAGCCTTGCGAGAGCAACTGCGGCAAGATCAGGAGGCACGGCTGGAGGGGGTGGGGTGATGGGAACGACTACTGCAACAGGTGCAAGTGTAGGAACGGCAAAATGAAATGCCGTAACGAGCTGTGCCCACTGCGAACCCCGAAGTGTCTGGCGGAAGGCGATGTGTGCCTTGACCCCAACGTGCCACGCATTATGAAAAGGAGAAACAGGAAAAATGGAAAGAACAGAATGAAAGACTGCCCCGTGGGCGCCGTTTGCGCGCCTTCCCAAGCAGTGGTGGACCCCGACTCGCCTCCTCTTTGGCACTGTTTCTCGACGGAGGCAGGCTGCTCGGCTGTGCCCTCTCCCTGCCCTGCAGACGCAACTTGTACTAACACCCCCTCCGGTCCTGCTTGCTTATATTGCTGCATCGGCACAGAAGAAGAAACGGCATCGTGGTCCGCTGACCACCGGAAATGGTGTTGTAAAACGAGCAAGGTATTTTGTGACTGACGTATTTTCTTTTTTTTTCTTTTTTTTTCTTTTTTCCCTCTCTGCATGCACTCTCCCTCCCTCCCTCCCTCCCTCCCCTCCTTTCCTACTTGTTGCATTTACATGCAATGAACGAAGGGGGGGGGGGGGGACAACAAAAAGAAATTGTAACACAACCAAGAAAAAAAAAAAAAAAGGCCGCCGTTTCCCCCATTCTTTATTTTTATCGTGTGGAGAAAAAAAAAAAGGGGGGAAAAAAAAAAGGCAAAAAAAAAAAAAAAAAAAAAAAAGGCAAAAAAAAAAAACAATGCACAAGTCGTATGCGATCGAGTACGTGAAGGAAATGATCTTCGCGATGCTGGACCCCTTGGCGGGGGAGTGGGACAACGTGGACAAAGACGACCTGTACCAAAAGATCATCACGAAGTTGTTGGAGATAAGTATCGATGCAAGGCTGTTTGAGTCAGTCAGTAGCATGGCACACATGTGCAGCGAAAGTGACAAGTTTCTGGTGCTGTGGCTCCCAGGCTCAAGCCTGGAATCGGTTCGGGACACTCTCGTCGTCGATTTGCATTTCAAGGGCCGCTTCTCCCTTATCAGAGCCTCTCAAAAGTACGCCCTTTTTTATGATACCATTGAGCCAGCTTTTGTGGGGACTGCTGCTTCTCTCCATAAAAGCATTAAAATCGTGTGTGCTGAGATGGCCTATTCCTTCAAGGTTTCTGGTATGGAGCTGCCACCTTGGCGTACTGAGGCGGTTTACAAAAACTCGTACGATTTTCAGAACAAGTCAAAGGTGCAACAGGCGTCTGTATTCATAAATGAACCAGACTCTCCGTTGTCCTCAGCGTGATTTGGTGATTGAGTTGAGGTAGGGGGGGAGAGGTGTGGTTTTTTTTTTTTTTTTTTTTTTTTTTTTTAAAAGAAAATTTTCCGAGTGATGTTGTGTTGAACTTTTTATTTTTTTCCCCCCTATTTTTTTTTTTTTTTTTTTTTTTTTTTTTTTTTTTTTTTTTTAATTTCCATGAATCCTTAAGCGTTTCGGGCTTCGAAACGGACGGAAAGAAATGTGAGCGAAAAAAAAAAAAAAAGTCACAACCCCTCGAAGAAAAAAAAAAAAAAATAACTAACAAAAATATGCCAACCTGAAACCTGATTTCCAACCCTCCTTCTGACCCCTTTTTTTTATATTCCCTATTTTAAAAAAAAAAAATAAAAAATAAAAAAGAAGGGGGGGGATATAGCGCTCCTTGACCAATTTTGCAAAAAAAAAAAATAAAATAAAAAAATTAAAAAAGGGGAATGAGCTATGCTGCAGTGGC